>JASVEL010002112.1:0-63683 GCA_032618575.1 Nicotiana noctiflora
GTTTGCACACATTCTCAGTGGCGCTGGAGTATATTATGGGATCGAGCTGCACACTACAGCAATATATTTGTTACATCCCGCATTTTCGTATGTTCAAGTTTTGTCGTAAGTCAATCGACGTAAGTTCGGGGACGTGATTATTTTGAGATTTTAAGTATTATGCTATTTCAACAAGTGATAAGTAAATTCGTGAAAGTAATAGGGGAAGCAAGTGAAAGGAAACGAATTTTCATTCAAGTTTGACATGTAGGGATAAAATACGGCTCAAGGGAAAATACTCGGTATTTATGGACTAGTGCTATATGAGGTACAACATGACCATGATAGTAAGGTGTATAAGGTATGTGAAAAGTGAGCCGTATTTTAAGTAAGTGGGAAGAATTTTTAATTATGCGAGTAATAGATTAATTACCGGGTAACAAAATATTACCCGATTAACTAATAAGTGGATAACTTTAATAAACCCTCCCAAAGAGTATCGTGGAAGCATGCCACATATTAAAAAAATGACTCTTCAATTCATTTCATAATGTGGCAAAGGTATACAATACTTGGCAGATTTTAAGGAAAATGAGTCATCTGCTACACCTCTTAAAAAGCTCCAGCAAAAGGATGTATATTAATATTATAGAAAAAGACTTTCATTCAAGAAAGTGATTACGTCATTGGCAAAGGAAATTGGATAGCACTTTTATTCTTTCTGGGCCGACGTTCATTGATGTTCGCTTGGAATGATTTTCAATTTGGATGTTGTCTTTAAAAAAAAATTGTATGATCTGAATTATCTTGAAGAAGTTGGACGATATATTAACGCTATTGATAGAGGGTTTCCGCCAAGGAACGTAAGCAATATACTTGTTCAAGTCTTAAAACTCCAAAGACTCAAAAGTGACGTTGCCACTTTCAGAAAAGGGGAAACATGAAATTCCTTCTTAATTAAAAAGGAGTGGAAGCTAAGGAGTATCCATTTGAGTCCAACAAAATCTGTTCTTGGTTTTAAAACCAATAACTTTGAACCAGAATGTATGGTTCCAAGAAATTCGTTCCAGGCTTCATCCAAACGTCCAAGTCAAGTTCCTTCCAATTTCGAGGAAAATCAGTGTAAATTTTGCAGAAGCGATTCATTCAAATAACTCTATGAACAGGTATGTTAAGGCATTTCCTTCCTTCTTTTGACATGATCTAATGTGAAATGAATTTGCTATTTCATAATGAATCTACTCCTAGCTACTAAGGTTGTCCATGTTGTTCTTTCCGTACAAAGTTATTCTAAGAAAGTATGTATGATCCATAAGTCCTAGTGAAGTTCATATTGTATGTCCATAATGTTCTTACGTCACTCCGAAAGGTTTAGAACGTGATTCCATGAGTCGAGCATGCATTATATATATGTATCTATTTTACTCTACCGAGCCGCGCTATAGTCGGCCGGGTAAGGCACCTATTGTGCAATCACTGATCAGTTGGGTTTTACCGAGCTCCACGTGGCCGGGTACGATTCTACCGAGCCTTATGATGGCCGGGTATGATATGATGATGATGATGCCCACAAAGGTGAATGTTTTTAATAGTTTATGTATATGTATGTATTGTGCATTTCATGTCAGCAGTCCCCAGAGGCACTCAGATGTTATAGGTTGTAGCTCATATATCTCTCTTTACATTACTGTTCATATTTATGCTTTCCTGCCTTACATACTCAGTACTTTATTCGTACTGACGTCCCTTTTGCCTAGGGACGCTGCGTTTCATGCCCGCAGGTCCCGATTGATAGGTTGATTGTCCTCCTATTAGGCTATCAGCTCAGCGAAGGTGTTGGTGTACTCCACTTGCTCCAGAGTTGCCTATTTGGTCAGTATGCTTAGGATATGTTTTGGTTGGTATAGTAGGGCCCTGCCCCGACCTTTATTACTTTATGTACTCTTAGAGGCTTGTAGACATATGTCAGGTGTATGGATACTTGTATGGCCTTGTCGGCCTATGTTTTGAGTTTACAAATGGTCATGTCAGCCTTATTGGTCCGTGTGTCATATGTATAAGCTTGTACATCATGTTGGGTCATCATATGTTGAGTATTCCCTTATGTTTTATTCTTGTTATCTCATGGCGGGTTTTCTAGCTTATTTACTCATAATAGTATAATAAGAAAGATATGTTACGTTGGTACTTGGTTATGTAAGGTACCGGGTGCCCATCGCGGCCCATCGATTTGGGTCGTGACAAAAGTGGTATCAGAGCAGTTCTGTCCTAGGAGGTCTACAAGTCGTGTCTAGTAGAGTCTTCTTTATGGGTGTGTCGTGCACCACACTTATAAGCAGGAGGCTACAGGGCATTTAGGATTGTTACTCTGTCTTTTTCCTCTAGATCGTGTGGTAGAGCCCACTTATAAGAATTCAAATCCGAATTTTTTTGTTATTCGTAATAAGACGATACGTACATCCTAAAAGAAGGATTGGAAAGAAATATAGTTGTGGAAGAGCTGAATCAAAGGAACTGGATTTTGTATAATGCCTACGATAAGTAAATTTGAGGTCTTTAGCAGATCATGGGTATAGTGAAAGGAATACAAGAGGTGACAAGCCTTGAGACAAAAAAAAGTATAGGCTATAAGGTTATATCCTTATTTTGAGAAATATGTTTGTGACTCCAACGCGACTACCAGAGGGGAGAGTTAATCCCTAGAGTAACAAAAATCAGTATGGACTAGTAAAGAAGATAAACTAAATATGAATTAGGGACTGAATGATTGGAAAGTACTCGGCATCATGGGAATTTCAGATTTCATTCCAGCGGTAATAAAATGGACCGCAGAAGAAGATTCACGATGAATGCAGAGAATAGTCATTATGGAGACGCTTCCCTAGAACAAGCAATGTGAGCAAAGTTAACCTTAAGAGACTGTATGTTCCAGTTATGCTAAGTGTCACCCTCGCGAGTAGGGAATTTGTCATCCTTGGTACAGCAGAATTGCCGCAAGGCAAGTAAGGATCATTGATGAGAAACAACACCAAAGATAAAGAGGCAAAACATCTATAGGTAGATCCTCGTGGTTTCAGCTTTTAGTACACCCATAAAGGGGGGAATATGGAGTGATATGGCATTAATCTGAATTAAAGGGTTCTAGTAATTATGAAATGGTAAAGGAAGAATGAGATAAATAAAAGTGGAATGAGATGGCACTTATCCAAATCATATAGATATGCTACCATTCAAGAATATTTCTGCAAGCACGACATCAAGGAGTGGAAGCTGTTATTAATAAATAAGGAGCCAGCACGAGACATAAGTTAAAACAAAGTAAATAACATAAGAAAGATTACGAGGAATATTGACATGAGAAAGGGCCAACGAGTAGTTAGAAATTGGTCAGGAAGATCTCAGTTATGGCGAAATAGGAGGTTACAGATGAGTCATCAGATCGTGTAAGATAAACATAGTAGAACCCAACATGGAGAATTCGGCTTCGGAGAATATCATTTTGAGATATATTCAAATAGGAGTCGGGGTAGTTAAAGGTACTGTATGAGTATTATGGGGATAAAAGAAAGGGCCACTAGGAAGGCAATCAAAATATCAGCTCAGAAGCAACCATATAAGCACAAGGGCATGGAAGTAAGAAACTAAAGATGATTATAGGCAAGTAAAGATATCAGAAAAGAAGGTCCACAATAAGCTTACAACTTTACTAGAGTCAAGGGTTCCCCCTAAATACTACAACGAAAGACAAGACGAGGAGAAGAGAAAGAAGGCTCCAACCTAAGCACAATGACCTAAAGAGAAAATGGTCATGTAACAATAATCTCACAACAACATTGTATGAATTCCAAACTAAAGTGGCACCTACTGTGACTAATGAAAGGGAAATAATAGATAAAAGTAATATTCGAGATCATATGAGTTGTATAAAAATTCTGGCAAATGTAGGCACTAAGATAAGCTAAGTATGGATGCATCAAGGGGACAAAAAGCCCAGGAAAAGTAATAGCTTACGTTGAAAGAAATCTAAGATGGAACGAAGGAATGACTCGATCAATAATTCAGATTTAGTATTTTATGGATACACTAAAGACTTTGGAGCATTATCCAGGCAGCAAATTTGTTGATAATCATACAACCATAGAAGACTCCGATATAAGTTAAAAGAAAGAATTGAGCGCAGGACATAGACAAGGATTGAATTGTTAGAAGATTGTATCATGGATATTCCATAACGCCCATGAAAGGCTAAGGTAATAACTGATGCCATAAGCCATAAATTGGAAGATAGCTTAAGCATACGTAAAGGTTGATCAAAAGGAAGAGGAAACTAAAGAATTACATCACCTAAGTAAATCAGGAGTTTGATTGTTGGACCTAGAAAAATTATAGAAGTGTGCTTGAGAAAATGACAGAATCGCTCTTAATATCTGACGTTCAAGAGGAATAACACAACGACCATAATCAATAATGGCTCTACAAGGAAGCCAGATAGAAGAAGTAACATCCTTATAAGAAGTCAGTACAAAGCTCCTATCGGATTGTGTATATACTAGAGCCCGGATTGTGTATGTACCAGAGGTAAGAGTACTATAACAGAGCTTCAAGTTATGGATGCAAATTACACCTAGTGTAGAAGGGAGGTTATGAAAGAGATAGAAGATACGATACGAGATTTTAAGGTCAGTAAGGTAAAGGTGAACAACGTACGAGACACCTAAAGGCAGAAGATCGTGAATAGTCCATACTTTGGATAGAAAGCCATAGGCACGAGGATTCAATATCAAGCAATGATAGTAGCAGCATCAGCAACATATCTTACAGCCTATGGTCTATGTATCGAAAGCCTGATTACGAGAATAAAGATAGTTAGAGATGTTGTGATATCTCGGTTAATATTCCCAAAACAACATAACCAAATATATTGTGCAAAAAATTTAAAGGAAGGTCGCGGATAGAATAATTAGATTTGTATAGATTCCAAGCTAAAGCATAGTAGAGCGACAAAATTTTAACAAAATATGAGTAAGGATGAGGAAAGGCAAGTGAAAGGGTGACGAGAACGGATAAGTCCTCGGGATTGAAACCCATGAAAACAAGAAAGCTAATGTTTTTTTTTAAGTTACAGAAAGTTCAATATAGCCTGAACGAACTCAAAGAAGTCTGAGACTAATATAGTTGGAAGAAATGGAATGCTGCCCTACTAGTAGAATAAGGGCAATTATGATAGATAAATGATGACGTTTGGGCCTTCAACTGAGTAATGATTTGAAGAGGATTTCATGGATTGTATTGTTGAAGTACAACATCGCACCTAAGTGGAAAAAAAAATCATCACTTCAAACATTTCTTGATACAGCATAAGACCTTGTGGCAAGGTGTTACGTAAGATGTTTCACGTTATCATTGGAAGATTGTATACCAACATTGAGGTGAATCGACAATGAATGGATAAAATATCCAATGTATGAGAAGAGATTAGACGATCATCCTTAAGATAAACAAGAGTGAAGAAGCATTAAAAGGCTTAGCTTTATGCATATACGTTAAGTAACAAGAGTAACCTGGAGAAGACCTCAATAACTATAAATCAAAGTAAGAGTTATGGTATAGTATGGCCTACTTAGATGTAATAAAGCTAATGATGCCCAGAGGGACAATTTGACATAATTCTATATATGTTCACAAAGTGACGCCTACATATTGGTTAAGAGCTGGAGGAAAGAGCAGGGCGCACATATAAAGTTAGAGTCATACAAGCTGCATGATAGAAGGTAGCAACAAATACAAGGTTTGAAAAATTCCCACCATGAGTCCTGGTGTGAGAAAGAGTCCTAAGGGGGGAAAGCCCCAGCAGTTGGACTTATTCACAGAACAGTTTCCTAGATGGCAAGAAGACTACTAAATTATTCGGAAGACATAGGCTATGTAAATGATAAGAGCACCAGTCAACATTCGAGGACGAATGTTCCAAAGGGGGGAATGATGTTACATCCTGCATTTTCGTATGTTCAAGTTTTGTCGTAAGTCAATCGACGTAAGTTCGGGGACGTGATTATTTTGAGATTTTAAGTATTATACTATTTCAACAAGTGATAAGTAAATTCGTGAAGGTAATAGGGGAAGCAAGTGAAAGGAAACGAATTTTCATTCAAGTTTGACATGTAGGGATAAAATACGGCTCAAGGAAAATACTCGGTATTTATGGACTAGTGCTATATGAGGTACAACATGACCATGATAGTAAGGTGTATAAGGTATGTGAAGAGTGAGCAGTATTTTAAGTAAGTGGGAAGAATTTTTAATTATGCGAGTAATAGATTAATTACCGGGTAACAAAATATTACCCGATTAACTAATAAGTGGATAACTTTAATTAACCCTCCCAAAGAGTATCGTGGAAGCATGTCACATATTAAAAGAATGACTCTTCAATTCATTTCATAATGTGGCAAAGGTATACAATACTTGGCAGATTTTGAGGAAAATGAGTCATCTGCTACACCTCTTAAAAGGCTCCAGCAAAAGGATGTATATTAATATTATAGGAAAAGACTTTCATTCAAGAAAGTGATTACGTCATTGGCAAAGGAAATTGGATAGCACTCTTATTCCTTCTGGGCCGACGTTCATTGATGTTCGCTTGGAATGATTTTCAATTTGGATGTTGTCTTTAAAAAAAAATTAAATATGAGCTGAATTATCTTGAAGAAGTTGGACGATATATTAACGCTATTGATAGAGGGTTTCCGCCAAGGAACGCAAGCAATATACTTGTTCAAGTCGTAAAATTCCAAAGACTCAAAAGTGATGTTGCCACTTTCAGAAAAGGGGAAACATGAAATTCCTTCTAAATTAAAAAGGAGTGGAAGCTATGGAGTATCCATTTGAGGCCAACAAAATCTGTTCTTGGTTTTAAAACCAATAACTTTGAACCAGAATGTTTGGTTCCAAGATATTCGTTCCAGGCTTCATCCAAACGTCCAAGTCAAGTTCCTTCCAATTTCAAGGAAAATCAGTGTAAATTTTGCAGAAGCAATTCATTCAAATAACTCTATGAACAGGTATGTTAAGGCATTTCCTTCCTTCTTTTGACATGGTCTAATGTGAAATGAATATGCTATTTCATAATGAATCTACTCCTAGTGTGACGACCCAAGGGGTCATCACTTATTTTATTAATCATTTCGAGCTTCTGAGGCCTTGAAAACCTCATTCTATGTTGCCTCGATTTATGTGCACGATCCGAGCATGTAGCCGAAAAGATTTTGTGATAGAAAATATGAATTCTATGAGAATTTGGATAAAAATGATATTAATATTGATATGGTTGACTTCGGTCAACATTTTTGGTAAACGGATCCGTACCCGAGATTGGATGGTCCCGAAAAGTCCGTAGGAAAATATGGGACTTGGACATGCGTCCGAAGTCGAATTCCTGAGGCCTAGAGCCCAAGTTATGAATTTTTCTATGAAATTGTTTTTGATGTAATTGTTAAAGGAAATGAATTAATTGACCTTGGTATCGGGCTCGTATTTTGGTTCCGACGCCCGGTACAATTCTTAAATATTATATATGTGATTTCGTAAAGTTTGGTGACATTCGGATGTCGTTTGAGATATTTTGGACCTTGAGTTCCAAGTTTGAAAGTTTTGAAAACCAAAAGTATGAAAATCATGAATTTGAGGCTTGATTTGATGAGAACGATGTGATATTGGCGATGTGATCGCACAAACAAGTTCATAATGTGTTTTTGATGTTGTGTACATGTTTGGTTTGGAGCCCGGGGGCTCGGGTAAAGATTTGATAGGCCGTAGGATCAATTTCTGAGTTTATGCACTGCTGGTTTTTCACCCAGCTGTTGGCTTCGCATTTGCGAAGAATTTCTCACAAATGCGAAGAAGGCAGTTCAAGGCTGGGTTCGCAAATGCGAACCCATTATCGCAAATGCGATGCCTGCCAGAACCAGCCAAGTTCGCAAATGCGACAATGGCACACCTGAGCCAGAGTTCGCAATTGCGAACTTAACTTCGCAAATGCGAGGCCTTCAGTAATTGCCTGTCTTCGCAATTACGAAGAATGTGTCGCAATTGCGACAAAGCCCAGAAGCCAGCTTGTTCGCAAATGCGAACCCTATTTCACAAATGCGAAATCCCCAGCAATTGCCTAGACTTCGCAAATGCGAACTTCCCAGCCTTAGTTTATTTTTCAAACTCCAGAAATTGGTCGGGGTTCGCAATTGCGAACCCATGTTCGCAAATGCGAACACAGAGACTTGTAAATCACGATTTTCAGTTCATTTCTTCAATTTTCACAACCCAAAAACACCCATTTGCGATTCTTCACGGATTCCTTCTTCTTCAAAACAATTGTAAGTCACTTTTTACTTAATTCTTTCAATTCCTAACACCATTAAACATGTTTTTCAATAGAAATCAAAGGATTTCATGGTAGAATTTCTTGTTTTTGATAGAATATAGGGTTTTTCATAAATTGGGAAATTGGACCTCGAATTGAGGTCCGATTTTGAAACAAATCATATACTTGAACTCGTGGGGGGATGGGTGACCGGATTTTGGTCCGAACCCCGAGTTCCGACCATGTGGGCCCGGGGTCGAAGTTCACTATTCCGGGCAGAAAGTTGTAAAAGTTGTAATTGGCCTTATGAATTAGTTTGTTGAGTAGTATTGATGATATTAAATCAATTGTGGATAGATACGATTGGATTAGAGCCAAATTTGAAAGAAAAAGACATTGCCACGGATTGAATTGTTCATAAACATTCGAGGTAAGTGTTTGTTCTATCCTAGCTTGAGGGAATAGGATTATGTGCTATGTGTTATGTGATCGAGTGCGGTGTATGGGTTGTGGTGACGAGCATCCATACACTGGCGTCTAGTATGACCGTGAGTCGTTGTTAATGCTTATTGTGACACATATTTGCAGATAAATTGTTGAACCTTTGCCAAGTTGTAGAATTGTTATTGTTCTCCCGTGTCGGGACTTGTTGTGAAGATGATTATTGATTGCCCTTGTTAGGACGGTTAATGAATTATTGTTTTATTCTTTGCCCTTAACTGTGATTGTTATTTGGGTGAGGAAGAGTGATAATGTACGAAGGGTGATGCCGTGCCTTGATTTATTATTTATGCACGAAGGTTAATGTCGTGCCATGTTTTATTATTTATGCACGAAGGTTAATGTCGTGCCATGTTTTATTGATTATGCACGAAGGATCATGCCGTGCCCTGTTATTGAACCATGTACGAAGGATCATGCCGTACTATGGATGTGAGGATGAGAGTAAAAGCACGAAGGGTGATGCCGTGTACTTTATTTGCTTATTTGGTGAGGATGAGAGTAAAAGCACGAAGGGTGATGCCGTGTAACTGCTTGCTATTCCTTGACTTGATATTACTTGTGTTTCCATTATACTTTGTTTTCCTTGTGAATTTATTAACTGTTGTTGTTAATTGTTGAATTCTTTTAGATATTCCTTATTGTGTTATTACTTGGTTATTTCTTGTTATTCCGTGGTATACATATATATTGAATTGCACAGGTTTATGTGGGTGTCTGGTCCTAGGCTTGTCACTACTTCGCCGGGATAGGCCAGGCACTTACCAGCACATGGGGTCGGTTGTGCTGATACTACACTTCTGTGCGTTTTTGCACAGGTCCAGGTTACGATCAGGAGCAGCAGCAGTAAATCGATTGCGTGGAAGTTTGATCACATTTGAGACCGAGGTAGCTTGCAGACGTCCGCAAGCCCAGCGTCTCTCTCTTTACTTATGTTACTAGTTGTAGTCTCTTTGTTCCGAGACAAACAGAATTATGTTATATTTCTTTCAAACTTTTATGTGTAGTATTCAATAGTAGTTCGTGAGTTGGTGACTCCACGTCTTGGGTAGAGGATTTCAGTATGATTTTCATCTTGTAATTAGTTATTTCTATTTCGATAAAGTATTCCGCATTTATTTAGTTAAAGTTATGGTTTGTTGATAAATAAATTATGAAATTGTGTTAAAAACAGGATAGTATGAATACAGTGGCTTGTCTAGCTACCACGAGTAGGCGCCATCACGATCCCGATGTTGGGGGAAAATCCGGGTCATGACACCTAGCAACTAAGGTTGTCCATGTTGTTCTTTCCGTACAAAGTTATTCTAAGAAAGTAGTATGATCCATAAGTCCTAGTGAAGTTCATATTGTATGTCCATAATGTTCTTACGTCACTCCGAAAGGTTTAGAACGTGATTCCATGAGTCGAGCATGCATTATATATATGTATCTATTTTACTCTACCGAGCCGCGCTATAGTCGGCCGGGTACGGCACCTATTGTGCAACCACTGATCAGTTGGGTTTTACCGAGCTCCACGTGGCCGGGTACGATTCTACCGAGCCTTCTGATGGCCGCGTATGATATGATGATGATGATGCCCACAGAGGTGAATGTTTTTAATAGTTTATGCATATGTATGTATTATGCATTTCATGTCAGCAGTCCCCAGAGGCACTCATATGTTACAGGTTGTAGCTCATATATCTCTCTTTACATTACTGTTCATATTTATGCTTTCCTGCCTTACATACTCAGTACTTTATTCGTACTGACGTCCCTTTTGCCTAGGGACGCTGCGTTTCATGCCCGCAGGTCCCGATTGATAGGTTGATTGTCCTCCTATTAGGCTATCAGCTCAGCGAAGGTGTTGGTGTACTCCACTTGCTCCAGAGTTGCCTATTTGGTCAGTATGCTTAGGATATGTTTTGGTTGGTATAGTAGGGCCCTGCCCCGACCTTTATTACTTTATGTACTCTTAGAGGCTTGTAGACATATGTCAGGTGTATGGATACTTGTATGGCCTTGTCGGCCTATGTTTTGAGTTTACAAATGGTCATGTCGGCCTTATAGGTCCGTGTGTCATATGTATAAGCTTTTATATCATGTTGGGTCATCATATGTTGAGTATTCCCTTATGTTTTATTCTTGTTATCTCATGGCGGGTTTTCTGGCTTATTTACTCATAATAGTATAATAAGAAAGATATGTTACATTGGTACTCGATTATGTAAGGTACCGGGTGCCCGTCGCGGCCCATCGGTTTGGGTCGTGACAATATTTATGTGTATATATATCGGATCGGACTGCACGCCGCAGTAATATATGTATAGATCGGGTTGTATGCCACAACATCATAGAGCTTGGGCCGAGGGAGCCCCTCTGAATTCTATATACACCTAGTGAGCGCCGTCGATGTTAAGTGGACCGGACTGTACGCCGCAACGTTATATGTATTGGAGCGGGCAGCACGCCGCAACATATATATATACCTATATATATATATATATCGCAACGGGCTACGCGCCACCGTATTTCAGACATATGTGTACATACATATACATTGGATCGGCTATATGCCGTAGCATTACGAGTGAGGACTAGGTCAGCGTGGGACCATGGTCAGATAGATGTGGACTTGAGATGGGGGTATTCACTGTAGAGATGACTTACCTGTGAGGTTACCCTTAGAACTGTTTAGTGATAGCACAAGTGTTCTCACTTTCAGTTGTTATTTATTATTATTACTCACTAAGAAATATACTCTCCCCACTCCCCTGCACTTTTTGTGCAGATATACAGGTTCAGGAGGGCAGTTGAGCTATCGCAACTGCTTGTATTATCACCATTCCGTGGAGACTTCGAGGTAGTTGCCGACGTCCGCTGTACCTGACCTTTTCCACTTTATCATTTTGTTGTCTCCATTCTGCTTAGACTTGATTGTGTAGTAGATCTCATTTGTACATGCTCAGAATTGTGACACCTCGATTTGGTTGGGACTGTATTCGTCTATTTTATTTCTACACTTCTTAATTTGTTATAAAGACAAGATAATTACGCCGATTAATCAGTATTAATTTATATTTGGCTGGTTTAAATGTATAAGATGGTCGAGCTTGCCTAGCAATGTGTTGGGCGCCATCACAACCGGGGTTTGGGTCGTGACAAGTTGGTATCAGAGACTAGGTTACTAGGCCCCATGAGTCTTGAGCCAGTTGGTAGAGTCTTGTGGATTGGTATGGGGACGCCTGTACTTATCCTTGGGAGGCTGCAAACCTTTTACGAAAACACTTCACATTTCTTGGAATTCTTATCGTGCGTACGTGATTCAGCTTGAGATATAATTTTTGAAATTCCTTCCACACATTTGTGTACGCATCGAGCGCTCTGTAAAGTAATTGCCTTGATGGCTTGTGGTCCCCCGATTAAAGGATGAGATATAATCTCTGTGAGTTCATGTTGGGCCAATCGGGAGGACTTGAGGCCAGATCTGTGTCTATGACTTGAGCACCCCGGTGCTATTTTTACAAAAATGGTATTATGAAATTTCGTGTGATCGATATTGTCCCTAACTGTGGAAATAGCAGCTTAATAATGTACAAGATGTCAGATGTTAGATCTTTATTGTAATCTGTTGTGTAGCCCTGAACTACGGGCGTGGTGGATATTTATCATATCTCTTAGTTGGAAGGTAAAGTGCCTTACGTGTAGTAAAATGAGTTTAGACTCGGGAAGACTTGAGTGATTATGCTATGTGTATCCTGGTGGAGGGTATTGTACCGAAATACTAAATTGAGGCAAAGTAGGTGGGTTGATTCTTAGGTGTAATTGAAAGGTATTTGATATGTGTTATAATTCGAGCAGGTGCAACGCATGTTCAGGTATCATTTGTGATAATATGATTCATATAGTATTGAGATTAATGTTGTTGATATACATTGTGGTGTCTTGTCGAGTTGTGGACGTATTGTTAGGATGGTATGGTGATTCTCTGGCAGGTGGATAGGCCAAATTACAAAGGAAACTCTGTCGAAATTTTTGAAATATTTGGGACTTAGAAAAATATTTCTGTCACCTGAAGAGTAGGTTTAAATGTTGAGTGTGAATAAATGCAAGAGTTGTAAAATAGTTAAGGTCTCTGATGATTCGAGTCTATGTCAAACTTGTAAATGACTTGAGTCCAATCTCACTATAACAGTGTGGCATCCTTTGAGTAAGAATGACATAGGTGGCTAAAAGTGCTTTGATGTATGGCTCCGAGCCAAGTTGGGGTGGTTGTTATTGATTAACTGATTGCATTGTTGTATGCTATGTTGGTTCTATCTCTAAGTATGTTGGGAAAATTCTGATAAGGGTTATGGTGCTTCGTAAATGTTAAGAAATCCTAGGATGATTTGAACTGATGTTGGTAAATAATGTTCGATGTATAGAAAAGAAAGATAGCTAAGTGGATCTGTATGTAATCATGTTCTGCTGGTGTCATAATTCTAACAAGGCACGAGTGGTCATGTTCAATAAGACAGTTAAATTACAGCTGAATAAGGGGGAATTACGTCGAGAATGGTTTAGCGGTGTTCAAGATTTTTGCTTGCAACAGTCAGGTGCCTTAAGACTGTGTACGTGGCTAAAGACCGTGGTTTCAATAGAAGAAATCGAGACTCGTGTTATTTTATGTGAATGATGAGATTCTATGAATCTACACTGGAGAGTAATGATAAAGAATTCAAAATTTGCAGGAAGTTCTTCAAGGTAAAGTGTTGTAGATTGTGGTACTTCTGGGAAACATCTGACGGAGTATTCAGCGTCCTGTGAGCCTTAGACCTTGTGGTCTTGTGTATGGGTCTCGTGTGGTAACATGAGTTGAGATATTGTGATCCTCCGGTGAAGGAGAATATTAAATTAAAAATGCCAATAAACTGGAACAGTATGAAAAAGGTGTCACGACCCCAAATCTGGTCGTGATGGCGCCCAGCACATTGCTAAGCCAGCCTGACCAATCAATATCAACAACGGAGCTAGAAGCTCTTTTTAGCCCATTTAAGCATATTAACTCATGAAGCAACAGCGATACATAAAACGAAAATGGGGAACCAAGTCCCATAATATATTGACTCCTATAGACCGAAGGGTCAAGAGTCATGAGCCTCTACTGAACATGAATGTATAAAGGTTTACAAGATACTAAGTGCGGAAAGAAAAGTCAATACAAAATCAAGAGACAGTAAGAAGGAATATCGGGTCCTGCGGACTCTGCAGATACCTCGAATATCCACAAATGTCGCCTCGCACAGCTACTGGATCACTGCTGAGAGGTACCTGGATCTGCACACAAGGTGCAGGGAGTAAAATGAGTACTGCCAGACTCGGTGGTAATAAACAAGGGTAAGACAGCGTAGATAAGAAATCCGCAATAAAGCACTATGTAAAGCTGTAATCGAATACCCTATCACAGAATCAATATCAATTGTACCTATACCAATAAGTACCAGTAAAACAGTATAACAGCTAGCAGATGTAGCTAAATGCAATGCAATGCATAACATGACCGCTACGGCGCGTAGCCCGATCCAATTTGGATACCCGTGCTCACTGTGGGGGGTTCAGACTCCGGAGGGGCTCCTACAGCCCTAGCACAATATCACTGCGGCGTGCAGTCCAATCCAACATATATATCGCTGCGGCGCGCAGCTCGATCCACTACCAGTCAGCTAATATGCAAATACAGCCTCGTAGGCTCAAAAGTAGATTTGAAAACATCTTTTATCATTTTTCAGTTGAAAACAGTAATGTCAAGTTCCAGAGATTGGAAATAGCATGATAACAGAAATAGCTACGGACTGGTAGTAACTAACATGTCAATATGATAAGACAATGATAACGATCCTCGCGGGATCCAATAACTGGCTCACGGCCCACAAGTATACTCAACCACCCAAGAAGGGGGTTCCTCGGCTCAAGAGTGGCCAATATCTCAATATATAGTATGCAACCATCCGAGAAGGAGGTTCGACGGCTCAAGAATAGCCAATGTCATAACACAAGTATCAACAAGTCGGACTAAGCCATAGTCCCCAATCACAATCGACCCCGCACTCACAAGAGAGTACGTGTCTCGCCGCTATACGGCGCCACAAAGTGGTATACCGGGGTTTCGAACCCGCTGGTCATCACCCACATCTATTACTCACCTCAATACGGCGCGACGACTACTCCGCAATGCCCTTGCCACGAGAATCAAGCTCCGCACGCGTAGAATCCGATCAAATACAGTAGAAATACAACAAATTAGGCCAATGGAACGACTCCCAATCAATACAACTCAATTTACATCAAAATTCCCAAAGTTGTCAAAACCCGACTTTCGGTACGCTTCTCGAAAACTTACAAATGTCACATATTCGGAACCCTCATCTCAATACTAGTCTAAGCATATCAATTTTACCAAATTCGGACTCCATTTGCCCTTTCAAAACCTTGATTTTCTAAAGTTCAAGCCTAGGGTTAAATCTTCCATGAATCACCCCAAATTCCTCCATTTTCATGATATAATTGCGTAATATTATCAATACTAATCATAGTTTAAGTCCATAGTTGATTACCTGATGATTTCCCTTGAGTTTCTCTTCAAAATCGCCTAAATCGCCTCTAAAGCCGAGACCCAAATGTGTGAAATGTTTCTGAAATTTTCTAACTTCTGATACACTTAACTCACTGCGATTTTCGCTTCTGCGGACCATTTTCCGCCCCTGTGAAATCGCTTCTGCGACCAGATGGTCGCTTCTGCGAACCCAGGCCTACTTGGCCATTTCCGCACCTGCTACCCTTCCGCTTCTGCGGTCCTTCACCTCATGGCCCTGGGCCGCTTCTGCGGCTCACCTTCCGCTCCAGCGGTGCCGCCCCTGCGGGCCTAGCTCCGCTTCCACGATCAACAGCGCTTCTGCGCTCCAGTATCCGCTTCGGCGGACTCGCTCCTGCGCCCCCATTTCCGCAGGAGCGAAAACAACAGAACCAGAACCCCCAAACCTGCAATTTTCCACATTTTCTCCCGTTTAGCCATCCGAAAACACCCCGAGGCCCCCGGGACCCCATCCAAACACACCCACACATCCTAATACCTTATTCGAACTTGCTCCAATCCTCAAAACACGTCTAACAACATCAAAACCCATAATTCACATCGAATTCAAGCCTAAGTTCCTTAAAACATTCCGAATTACACAATCCATCAAAAACCCGACTAAACGATGCCCGAATGACCTGAAATTTTGCAGGCACCTCCAAAATCACCTAACGGAGCTACTGTAACTGTCGGAATTCCATTCCGACCATCGGATCAAAATCTCACCTACCATTCGGATTCGCCAAAATTCAACCTTAGCCAATTCAAGCCTATTTCTACACCGGACCTCCAAATTCAATTCTGATCGCTCCCCTAAGTCACAAATCACCTCCCAGAACTAACCGAATCATCAAAATCCGATTCCGAGCCCTCTAGCTAAATAGTCAACTCCGGGTTGACTTTCCTTATTTAAGTTTCCTTCACAAAGGCTATATGCCTCATTTCCAATCCAAATCACTCCTAACTCACCCGATAGACTTTAACACCGATATAAAAGCATAAAACATACAATTTCAACATAACGGGGTGGTAATTCTCGTAACGACGGGCCGGGTCGTTACATATATATACATGGAAAATATTATTTTCTTCACATTTGAATGAAACATACCTGGAGACTCAAATAAGTGAGGATATCTGCTCCACATCTCCCGCTCGATCTCCCAAGTGGCCTCCTCCACGGGTCGACCTCTCCACTGAACCTTAACTGATGCAATCTCCTTAGACCTCAATTTTCTTACTCGACGTCCCAAAATGGCAATAGGCTCCACATCATAGGATAGATCACCATCAAGCTGAATGGTGCTGAAGTCTAATACATGAGACGGATCTCCAATGTACTTCCGGAGCATAGACACATGGAATACCGGATGAACGCTGGATAAGCTGGGCGGCAAGGCTAACTCATATGCCACCTCTCCAACCCTCCTGAGTATCTCAAAAGGACCAATGTACCTAGGACTCAACTTTTCTTTCTTCCCAAACCTCATGACACTCTTCATAGGTGAAACCTTCAACCACCAACCATGAAAGACAACTCTCGAACTCTACGGTCCGCATAACTCTTCTAGCGAGACTGTGCTGTGCGAAGCTTCTCCTGGATCAACTTTGCTCTATCCAGAGCATCCTGGACTAACTCAGTCCCTATCAATCTAACCTCACCAGGCTCAAACCATCCCACTGGGGATCTACACCGCCTGCCATACAATGCCTCATACGGGGCCATCTGAATACTCGACTAATATCTATTGTTGCAGGCAAACTCAGCAAGAGGTAGGAACTCATCCCACGAACCACCAAAGTCAATCACACATGCTCGCAACATATCCTCCAGAATATGAATAGTATGCTCAGACTGCCCATCTGTCTGGGGGTGAAATGTAGTACTCAACTCAACCCGCGTACCCATCTCTCGCTGGAATGCTCTCCAAAACTGAGAAGTGAACTGAGTACCCCTGTCGGATATGATAGACACTGGAACTCCATGCAACCGAACAATCTCTCGGATAAAGATCGCTTCCAACCGCTCCGATGAGTAGGTAGTACTAACTGGAATGAAGTGAGCTGACTTGGTCAGTCTATCCACAATCACCCATACAGAATCAAACTTCCTCGCCGTCCGAGGGAGTCCAGTAACAAAGTCCATAGTGATCCTCTCCCATTTCCACTCAGGAATATCAATGCGCCGAAATACACCACCGGGCCTCTGATGCTCGTACTTAACCTGCTGACAGTTGAGGCACCGTGCTACATGTCTGACAATGTCCATTTTCATCTTTCTCCACCAATAGTGCTGTTTCAAATCTTGATACATCTTCGCGGCTCCTGGATGGATAGAATACCGCGAGCTATGGGCCTCCTCCAGAATCAACTCACGAAGGCCATCTACATTTGGCACACATATCCGGCCTTGTATCCTCAATACGCCGTCACTATCAATGGTGACATCTCTAGCATCATCATGCTGGACTCTGTCCCTAAGGACAGCCAAATGTGGATCATCATACTGGCACTCACGAATACGATCATATAGAGATGACCGAGATACAACACAAGCCAACACTCGGCTGGGTTCCGAAATATCTAACCTCACTAGCCGATTAGCTAGCACCTGAACATCATGAGCAAATGGCCTCTCCTCAGCTGGAATATATGCCAAGCTCCCCATACTGACCGCCTTCCGGCTCAAAGCATCGGCCACCACATTGGCCTTCCCGGATGATATAATATAGTAATGTCATAATCCTTCAGCAACTCAAGCCATCTCCGCTGTCTCAAATTAAGGTCTTTCTGTTTGAACAAGTGCTGGAGACTACGATGGTCGGTATACACCTCACAAGACACGCTGTACAAATAGTCCCTCCAAATCTTCAAGGCTTGAACAATGGCGGCTAGCTCCAAATCATGAACAGGATAGTTCTTCTCATGTGGCTTCAACTGCCGAGAAGCATAAGCAATTACCTTACCTTCCCTGCATCAACACACAACCTATCCCCACTCTCGAGGCATCACAATAAACGGTATATGAACCTGAAGCTGATGGCAATACTAACACTGGAGCCGTGGTCAAAGCTGTCTTGAGCTTCTGAAAGCTCTCCTCGCACTCATCCGACCACACGAATGGTGCACCCTTCTGGGTCAATTTAGTCAATGAAGAAGCAATGGATGAAAATCTCTGAACAAACCGGCGATAATATCCCGCCAAACCAAGAAAACTCCTGATCTCTGTAGCTGAGGACGGTCTAGGCCAACTCTGCACCGCCTCTATCTTCTTAGGATCAACCTGAATACCATCACGAGACACCACATGTCCCAGAAATGCTACGGTCTCGAGCCAAAACTCGCACTTGGAGAATTTAGCATATAGCTTCTCCTCCCTCAATCTCTGCAACACAATACTCAAATGCTGAGCATGCTCCTCCCGACTACGGGAGTAGACTAGAATGTCATCAATGAACACAATCACAAATGAATCCAAATAAGGCCCGAACACACTGTTCATCAGATGCATAAATGCTGCTGGGGCGTTGGTCAGCCCAAACGACATCACAAGAAACTCATAATGACCATATCGGGTCCTGAATGCAGTCTTCATAATATCCGAGTCCCTGATCTTCAGCTGATGATAGCCTGAACGAAGATCGATCTTAGAAAACACCCTCGCACCCCGTAACTGATCAAACAAATCATCTATGCGCGGTAGAGGGTACTTGTTCTTCACTGTCACTTTGTTTAATTGCCTATAATCAATACACATTCGCATGGAACCATCTTTCTTTTTAACAAATAATACCGGCGCACCCCACGGGGACACGCTAGGACGGATGAAACCCTTATTCAGAAGCTCTTGAAGCTGCTCTTTCAGTTCTTTCAACTCAGCTGGTGCCATCCGATAAGGAGGAACGGATATGGGTTGAGTGCCCGGCACCAAGTCAATGCCAAAATCAATATCCCTGTCCGGTGGCATGCCCGACAGGTCTAAGGGGAATACATCTGGAAAGTCCCTCACAACAGGTACAGAATCAATGCTAGGAGACTCAGCTCCCACATCTCTCACAAAAGCTAAGTACGATAAACACCATTTTCAACCATCTTCTGAGCTTTCAAGAACGAAATAACATGGCTAGGGACGAAATCGGTCGAACCCCGCCACTCAATCTGAGAAATACCAGGAATGGCCAACGTATCTGTCTTAGCATGACAGTCCAATATAGCATGGTACGGAGACAACCAGTCCATACCCAATATAACATCAAAGTCCACCATACCCAACAATAACAAATCTGCCTGGGTCTCCAGACCCCCAATAGATATAACACAGGATCTATAGACATGATCCACAACGATCGTATCACCCACGGGGGTGGATACATGAACAAGTAAATCAAGACTACTACGAGTCGCACCCAAGTGATGTGCAAAGTAAGAGGACACGTAAGAATATGTGGACCCTGGATCAAATAAAATAGAGGCATCTCTGTGACAGACAGAAATGATACCTGTAATCACTGCATCGGAGGCAACTGCATCACGCCTGTCGGGAAGTGCATAGAACCGTGCCTGGCCTCCACCAGATCTCTCCTCGCCCCTGGGGCGACCACGAGAAGACTGACCTCCACCTCTACTAGACTGAGATGGTGCTGAAGATGAGGGCTGATCCCTCTGCTGAGTCTTATCCCTACGGAGTCGAGGGCACTGCCTCCTCATGTGGCCAAACTTACCACACTCATAACATGCACCTGGTGCTGGAGAAGGGGACTGAAGGGAACCCCTCGCCGCAGAAGAACCCTGGGCTGAAGAAGTAGGTGCTGCACTCTGGGCTGGAAGGGCACTAAGTGATGACTGACCCTGCTGAAACCCCTATCGACCACGACCATAAGAACCTCCGCTCTGCTCTGGGCGGCCTGAATGAGAAGGTCTAGATGAGCGACCTCTGCTCTGCTGGGAATGCCCTCTAGATGGAGCACCGCTGAAACTGCCAGAACCACGAGGCCTCTTGGCCTCCCGCTCCTCTCTCTCTCGGCGACGATCCGCCTCAATGAAGCGTGCCATATCAACAACCTGCTCAAATGATGATGACAAAACTCCCTCTCTGGTCATAAGAATACAGATAGAGTAGTTGAGGCCATCAATGAACCTCCTGATCACCTCCCTATCATTAGGGATCATCCATGTGGCATGCCTAGCCAACTGTGTGAATCTGAGCTCATACTGGGTCACAGACATGTCGCCCTGAACCAACCACTCGAGCTGGCGACGTAGCTCCTCGCGACGAGACTGAGGTACATATTTCTCTAGAAAGAGAGTAGAGAACTGCTGCCATGTGAGAGGTGCTGCTCCTGCAGGCCTACGCCTCTCAAACTCTTCCCACCAATCAAATGCGGGACCGGTGAACTGAAAGGTAGTAAATGAAACTCCGCCGGACTCAAGAATACCAGCCGTCCACAACATCCTCTGACACTTGTCCAAGAAACCCTGGGCATCCTCGCCCTCAACGCCACTCGAAATGGGGTGGTCGAAGTCTACCAAACCTCTCAAGACGACGTTGCTCGTCATCGGGCATAACCTCGAACCATATGCTCTGGAGTCGGAGCTGGGCTGGTGCAGTCGGAGGAATAACCGGTGCAACCACCGAGCGGGGACCGCCTCGGCGTCCGAAGTCCCCGAACAACCGGGTCGGTGTGCGAGCTGCGGGGTCCGTCGAACTCCCCATGTCCGAGATGTCGCTGCGGTAGCGATAGCTCAAGACTACCGAGCCAAACCGGAACACACCGATAGTATCCGAGCAAGAGTCTCCCGAAGACCGGGAATAGCAATAGATACGGTCTGGCCCCGAACCGGGGCTGCTGGAGCATCAACCACTGGGGCTGCTCCCGAATAGGGACAACGGGCGGGTCAGCTGGCACTACCTCGGCTGCCCTACCTTTACCTCTAGTACGACCGCGCCCACGGCCTCTAACAGGTGGCAATGGAGGTTGTCCACCTCGTCCTGATGCTCGCGTTCTCGCCATCTGCGAGAGAATAGAATATAGAAGTTCAGTTCTCAGAACAACAAGATCGCACGACGGAGTTCAAGAAAAGTGAAGTTTTCCTAAAGGTTCGCAGCCTCCCGAGGATAAGTACAGGCGTCCCCGTACCGATCCACAAGACTCTACCAACCGGCTCAAGACTCATAAGGCCTAGTAAACCTAGGATCTAATACCAATTTGTCACGACCCCAAATCCGGTCGTGATGGCGCCCAACACATTGCTAAGCCAGCCCGACCAATCAATATCAACAACGGAGCTAGAAGCTCTTTTTAGCCCATCTAAGCATATTAACTCACGAAGCAACAACGATACATATAAGGAAAATGGGGAACCAAGTCCCATAATATATCGACTCCCATAGACCGAAGGGTCAAGAGTCATGAGCCTCTACTGAACATGAGTGTATAAAGGTTTACAAGATACCAAGTGCGGAAAGAAAAGTCAATACAAAATCAAGAGACGATAAGAAGGAATATCGGGTCCTGCGGACTCTGCAGCTACCTCGAATATCCACAAATGTCGCCTCGCACAGCTACTAGATCACTGCTGAGAGGTACCTGGATCTGCACACAAGGTGCAGAGAGTAAAATGAGTACTGCCAGACTCAGTGGTAATAAACAAGGGTAAGACAGCGCAGATAAGAAATCCGCAATAAAGCACTATGTAAAGCTGTAATCAAATACCCTGTCACAGAATCAATATCAACTGTACCTGTACCAACAAGTACCAGCAAAATAGTATAACAGCTAGCAGATGTAGCTAAATGCAATGCAATGCATGATATGACCGCTACGGCGCGTAGCCGATCCAATTTGGGTACCTGTGCTCACTGTGGGGGTTCGGACTCCGGAGGGGCTCCTACAGCCCAAGCACAATATCACTGCGGCGTGCAGTCCGATCCAACATATATACTACTATGGCGCGCAGCCCGATCCACTACCAGTCAGCTAAAATGCAAATACATCCTCGCAGGCTCAAAAGTAGTTTTGAAAACCCTTTTTATCATTTTTCAGTTGGAAAACAGTAATACCAAGTTCTAGAGATTGGAAATAGCATAATAACAGAAATAGCTACGGACTGGTAGTAACTAACATGTCAATATGATAAGACAATGATAACGATCCTCGCGGGATCCAATAACTGGCTCACGGCCCACAAGTATACTCAACCGCCCAAGAAGGGGTTCCTCGGCTCAAGAGTGGCCAATATCTCAATATATAGTATGCAACCATCCGAGAAGGAGGTTCGACGGCTCAAGAATAGCCAATGTCATAACACAGTATCAACAAGTCGGACTAAGCCAGTCCCCAATCATAATCGACCCCAAACTCACAAGAGAGTACGTGTCTCGCCGCTATACAGCGTCACAAAGTGGTATACTGGGGTTTTGAACCCGCTGGTCATCACCCACATCTATTACTCATCTCAATACGGCGCGACGACTACTCCGCAATGCCCTTGCCACGAGAATCAAGCTCTGCACGAGTAGAATCTGATCAAATACAGTAGAAATACAACAAATTAGGCCAATGGAACGACTCCCAATCAATACAACTCAATTTACATCAAAATTCCCAAAGTTGTCAAAACCCGACTTTCGGTACGCTTCTCGAAATATTACAAAAGTCACATATTCAGAACCCTCATCCCAATACGAGTCTAAGCATATCAATTTTACGAAATTCGGACTCTATTTGCCCTTTCAAAACCTTGATTTTCTAAAGTTCAATCCTAGGGTTAAATCTTCCATGAATCACCCCAAATTCCTCCATTTTCATGATATAATTGCATAATATTATCAATACTAATCATAGTTTAAGTCCATAGTTGATTACCTGATGATTTCCTTGAGTTTCTCTTCAAAATCGCCCAAATCGCCTCAAAAGTCGAGACCCAAATGTGTGAAGTGTTTCTGAAATTTTCTAACTTCTGATACACTTAACTCACTGCGATTTTCGCTTCTGCGGGCCATTTTCCGCCCCTGCGGAACCGCTTCTGCGGAATACCCTCCGCCTCTGCGGTCCTTTCCGCTTCTGCGGACAGGAGTCCGCTCCTGCGAGCCCGTATCCGCGACCAGAGGGTCGCTTCTGCGTTTCCAGGTCTAGCCGCTCAATTCCACTTCTGCGGCTCACTTTCCGCACCAGCGGTGCCGCTCCTGCGGACGAAACTCTGCTTCCGCGATCAACAGCGCTTCTGCGCTCCAGTATCCGCTTTTGCGGACTCGCTCCTGCACCCCCATTTCCGCAGGAGCGAAAACAACAGAACCAGAATCCCAAACCTGCAATTTTCCATATTTTCTCCCGTTTAGCCATCCGAAAACACCCCGAGGCCCCCGGGACCCCATCCAAACACACCAACACATCCTAATACCTTATTCGAACTTGCTCCAATCCTCAAAGCATGTCTAACAACATCAAAACCCATAATTCACATCGAATTCAAGCCTAAGTTCCTTAAAACATTCCGAATTACACAATCCATCAAAAACCCGACTAAATGATGCCCGAATGACCTGAAATTTTGCAAGCACATCCAAAATCACCTAATGGAGCTACTGCAACTGTCGTAATTCAATTCCGACCCCCGGATCAAAATCTCACCTACCGTTTGGATTCGCCAAAATTCAACCTTAGCCAATTCAAGCCTATTTCTACACCGGACCTCCAAATTCAATTCCGATCGCTCCCCTAAGTCACAAATCACCTCCCGGAACTAACCGCCTCATCAGAATCCGATTCCGAGCCCTCTAGGTAAATAGTCAACTCCGGGTTGACTTTCCTTATTCAAGTTTCCTTCACAAATGCTATATGCCTCATTTCCAATTCAAATCACTCCTAACTCACCCGATAGACTTTAACACTGATATAAAAGCATAAAACATACAATTTCAACATAACGGGGTGGTAATTCCCGTGACGATGGGCCGGGTCGTCACAAAAGGGCACGAGTAGGTCCTGGTACGTGTTCGAAATAATGAGTCTTGCAGATATGGTGCAACAAGCCTCTTGAGTGCTGGCAGTTGCGTAGCTCGATGTGGATGAAAAGACTTAGTCCTGGCAGTTAAACTTATGTAATGAATGGGAAGAAAGAGTTGTGATGTGTTTTATCATGGTTTGAAAATGAGTATATTCCTATCGGTATGCGAATCATGGAATGTGTAATGACTTTTTCTCCTATATGGGATCATGAAGGTCCTTGACTAGTCGAGTGCGTCGATGTTTGCGGCGTAGGAGAGGGATAGAAATTCTCCATGTATCTTGGTGTAGTATGGTATATGCGATGTGTTATGGAAAGATGATAGTGGCATGTTCAAGGTTTTGAGATCAGTTCATATTATGTGGGAAGTCATTAAAATTCCCAAGCAGCGTGGGCAGCTGCAGATAATCTGAGAATCAATCTTCCTGGTGATTAAGAAAAATGGTCTGCTATTCTAGTAATTCGGCAAAGTATATGGTCAAAAGGGCCAGGTAATATAAACTGATAATATCTAGTGGTGTGGTGGTATCCTCTTGTTGGATTGACAATGATGATTGAGTTGTAAATGGCATAAGGAGATTTCTGAATGGCTTACGTGGTATGATTGAATTCTTGATGTG
This sequence comes from Nicotiana noctiflora, assembly GCA_032618575.1. Taxonomy (NCBI): domain Eukaryota; kingdom Viridiplantae; phylum Streptophyta; class Magnoliopsida; order Solanales; family Solanaceae; genus Nicotiana; species Nicotiana noctiflora. Next base: position 25,064 of record JASVEL010002112.1, read on the forward strand.
TGTTATATATTCGTATGGTGGAGTGTGGAATCAGGCATGGTGATTGATGTGTTATATATGTGTTGGAGACTAAAAGTTCTCGTAATCCGCCTAGCAGTGGTGGTATATCGTGTGTATCGGCACCGTTTAGTGGTTATTGGAAATTGGAAGCAGTAGTTACTTGATATGGTGAATTAGAATAACGATATATGATTGCAGACTGGTTGTCATAAGTTAGGTGGTCTAGACTAATGTGATATGGACTACGTCAGGAAAATGTCACAAACTGCGTGGCAGAGTGCATCAGATCATACTCCAGCAGGGTAAATGTGCCCTAGGGCCAGTGGACGGCTGGTAGGCATTGCCTTGTCAGTTGGGCCTTCGTGGCAGAGGAGAGTGTAGAGGTATCTACCATTGATTCAGTTCCAGTACTGAGGAACTTTGTCGGATGCATTTCATGTGGCCGAGCTTGAGGCTATATATATATGTTGTTTGTTGCAATAAGCAACTTGACTCGATGTGCATTCCCTTTTTGCTAGAATTATGCATGGATCGGGTGGCACGCCGCCACAAGTATAGTATCTGGATCGGGTGGCACGCCGCCACATGTATGGAATCAGGATCGGGTGGCACACCGCCACAGGTATGGTATCTAGATCGGGTGGCATGCCGCCATAGGTATGTTATTAGAACGGGTTGGACGCCGTAACAATGTGATGTGGAAAATATAGCTTCCTATATGTTACCTTGTATACAATACTTTCTGATTTCTGAGGAAAAGTCTGTATTGGGTACTGCTCAGGGAATATCACATCGGTTGTGTCCTTTCAGGATTTGATAGCGTATATCAATTGTATCACCGCAGGTGTGATTGGTTGCTTGAGTTCAGACCTAGATATGTGCGTGGCTGAGCGTTTTGAGCGTGGTGACTTGAGGTGCTCCAAGAGTAATAGTGTCGGATAGAATCATGAGTTGTGGCAAGGCCACGTGATGTTTTGACCTTTCGGGGAGGATTCAGGTACCTTAATTCTATGATGTGAGACGAGGTCTAGGTTATGTGTTGTGATGGTATTGAGGAATGTGAATTATAGCTCTTTTGTGTGAGTCACCTGTCATGATTTGAGTGTGTTCAGATCGTTTCTTATTGGAGCATGTGTTGTGCTCGTTGTGGCATAGGCCGATGCTGAGGTATCATGTCACCAGTGCAGTGTGTTATAATCAAAATGATCGTTGGAGTCATTAATGAGTACGAGCATATTTGATCTTAGCTCGTTAGAACGGTAATATCGATGTTTGGCTCCGAAATGTATTGTGGTGTCAGTTCTAAAAGGGAAATGGATTCATGAATGGTTGACCCGAGAGATGTGTTCAGTATATTGCGTGTTTCAGCTGCCGTGGGCAGGATATGAAGGTGTTGGAATAAGACTTTATCTAATGAGAAAGTTCCTTTTTTTGTTAGTACTTGGTTACCTTGGGCAATTGTTGTGACCAGAGCCATCGTCTCGAGCGATTGGGTTGTTTGATACATCCTGTGATCTCACCCGGAGTGGCGAGCATGGGCTTTTACAGTTGGATTGTTTGTATCCTGGGTATAGGCATGCGATTAGAATTGGTATGTGATTTCGGAAAGTGCAATGCGGTTTATGGTTCAGATGGGTTGCGAGAATTCTAGCTATAGTGTGTACTAGACTTATATGAGATAGGGTGACATGGGATCGCCCCGAATATCTGCTTGGAAGGGTCATTCAGCTATTGGGTTACTTCTAGTAAACCTCTTGATCCGCTCGAGGACGAGCATATTCTTAAGTTGGGGAGAATGTGATGACCCGGCCCATCATCATGTGATTTATCACCCCGTTATCCTCGTTATATGCTTGTTAATGTTTCAATATGCATGTTTGGTGAGTTTGAGTCCATTCGGATTGAGTTTGGTTGGAAATAAGACTAATAGTCTCTTAGAAGAAGGAATAGTTGGGAAAAGTCAACTAGATGTTGACTTGTTAGTTAGAGAGCTCGGAATCGAATTCTGATGATTCGGTCAGCTCCGGGAGGTCATTTATGAGCTAGGATAGCAATTAGAAGTGAATTTGGGGTCCGGTGTAGTTTTATGCTTGAATTGGCTAAGGATGATTTTAGGTCGAATCCGAATGGTGGGTGAGATTTTGATCCGTGAGTCGGAATGGAATTCCGACAGTTGCAGATGCTCCGTTAGGTGATTTTGGATATGCCTGCAAAATTTCAGGTCATTTGAAGGTCGTTTGGTCAGGGTTTTGATCGAATGTTGGTTGCGGAAGTTTAAATGAAAACTTAGGCTTGAATTCACTTGGATTCGATGTTTTCCATGTTTAAGGGCGTGTTTTTAGGATTGGAACAAGTTTGTATCATGTTTTGGAGTATGATAGTGGTTTTCGTTGGGGTCCCGGGGGCCTCGGGATGAATTCGGGGGTCCAGACGGACCATTTTGAGCCAAAGTGAGCAGCTGATTGCTGCACTAAATTGTAGAGAAATTTTGTTCATCGCGATGGCCTGGCCATGCGATCGCGTAGTGTATCGAAGTGAAGCTGGAGAATTGTTCTTCGCGATCGCAGGAAGACTGATGCGATCGAGTAAGGTCGAGGGGTTGTGCATCGCGATCACGAGGGTATTGATGCGATCGCGAAGGGTCGAGTTCGAGTGCAGTGCGATCATGTCCATTTCATCGTGATCGCGTAGGGGCGCTGAGTTGGTCACTACAATTCGTCTAGGTCCACGCGATCGCGTAGAGGGAAAAGCTGGACGCCCAAGACTTGTGCATCGCGATTGCGAGCCTAGGGCTGCGATCGCGTAGAGTAAAAATGCCTGGAAGTGAGTTTAAGTCCAGAACATTTCAGTCGTGGGTTTTCATTCATAAAACACCATTGTTGAGTCTTGGAGAGAGAAACAGACGGGAAATTGCTGGGATTTCATCGGTTTATCATCGGAGGTAAGTTTTATGGTTCAATTATGTGTTTTTATCTTAGAATCCTCCTCTATTTCACTGAAATTGGATGAATTAATGGGAGAATTTAGCCTAAGCCAGGGTTTTGATAAAATGTCAATTTAGATGGGCAAACGGAGTCTGATTTCGGAAAACTTTATATGTATGGACTCGTGTTGAGATAAGGATTCCGAAAATATAACTTCCATAATTTTTCGAGAAGCGTATCAAAAATCGGATTTTAACAACCTAGTGGGTTTTGGTGCAAATTAAGTTATTTCAAATGGGTTGGGTCTAATTGGCCTATATTGATGGATTCTCATTGATTTTTAGCAGATTCGGCATTCGAGGAGATTGATTTGTGAGGCAAGCGCCGAGCAGGCTTGGACTCCTACCGGTTCGAGGTGAATGGTGGTAGTAAATAATGTATTGAGGGTTTGAAACCCCGTACTTGCACTATACAGTGCTTTGTTGAGATGAGACACGCGTCATGTGATGGGCTTGGTGATATTGTGATTGGGGGATTGGACCTGGTCCTTCCCGACTGATAGTTTATTGTGTATTATGACTGCGAATGAGCTTATAACTGTGTAGTTGGGCTGGTAGCTATGTTTGGGGCCTTGTGCCGATCTATAGAGCATTAGGGAAACCTGTAGAGCTAGGTGACCCTTATATCATGTTGGAAACTTACCCTCAGTCATAGTATATCATGCTGGATACATACACTCAGCCGCAGTTATAGTTGTATAGCATATCATGAGCGAGTACTAGATGTGTACTTTGAGAGAGACTACCTAGGGTGGAATTCCCTGTTCTAGGTGGGGCCTGAGAGGACAAGTCTATATTGACTGAGATAGGGACGAGGACCCACTATGAGATATTATATTGGGCCTGAGAGGCCAAGTCTATACTGATCGAGATAGGGTCGAGGACCCACTATGAGATATTATATATGTATCTATATTGGATCGGGCTGCACACCGCAACACTATATGTAGTGGATCAGACTGCACGCAGCAGTCTATACTGTCTGAGATAGGGTCGAGGACCCACTATGAGATATTATATTGGGCCTGAGAGGCCAAGTCTATACTATCTGAGATAGGGTCGAGGACCCACTATGAGATATTATATTGGGCCCGAGAGGCCAAGTCTATACTGACTGGGATAGGGTCGAGGACCCACGGTGAGATATTATATATATATATATATATATATATATATATATATATATATATATATATATATATATATATTGGATCGGGCTGCATGCCGCAATACTATATGTATTGGATCGGACTGCACGCCGCAGTAATATACAAGTGGGACAGACTGCACGCCACAGTATTATTGCGCTTGGGTTGTAGGAGCCCCTTCGGAGTATGAGTCTGCACATTCTCAGTGGGCACTAGAGTATATTATGGGATCGGGTTGCGCACCACAGCAGTATATTTATGTATATATATATCAGATCGGACTGCACGCCGCAGTAATATATGTGTGGATCGGGCCGCACGCCGCAACATCATAGCGCTTGGGCCAAGGGAGCCCCTCCGAAGTCTGTATACACCCCCAGTGAGCGCCGTCGATGTTAAATGGAGCGGGCTGCGCGCCGCATATATATATATATATATATATATATATATATATATATATATATATATATATATATATATATATATATATATATATATATATATATATATATATATATATATATATATATATATATATATATATATATATATATATATATATATATATATATATATATATATATATATATATATATATATATATATATATATATATATATCGCAGCGGGCTATGCGCCGCCGCATTTTAGACATATGTGTACATACATATACATTGGATCGGCTATACGTCGTAGTAGTATGAGTGAGGACTGGTCAGCGTGGGACCATGGTGAGATAGATGTGGACTGGAGATGGGGGTATTCACTGTAGAGATGACTTACCTGTGAGGTTACCCTTAGAACTGTTTCGTGATAGTACAAGTGTTCTCACTTTCAGTTGTTATTTATTATTATTACTTACTGAGTTGAAATATACTCACCCCACTCCCTGCACTTTTTGTGTAGATATACATGTTCAGAAAGGTAGTTGAGCTATCGCAACTACTTGTATTATCACCATTCCGTGGAGACTTTGAGGTAGCTGCCGACGTCCACAATACCTGACCTCTTCCTCTTTATCATTTTGTTGTCTCCATTCTGCTTAGACTTGATTGTGTAGTAGATCTCATTTGTATAGGCTCAGACTTGTGACACATCGATTTGGTTGGGACTATATTCGTGTATTTCATTTCTACACATCTTGATTTGTTATAAATACAAGCTAATTACGCTGATTAATCAATATTAATTTATAATTGGGTGGTTTAAATGTATAAGATGGTGTGGCTTGCCTAGCAATGTGTTGGGCACCATCACGACCGGGATTTGGGTCGTGACAACTGGAATGTTGGCAAAATGGCAAATTTTGCTCACAGAATTCGACATAGTCTATGTCACTCGCACGACAATGAAGGACAAGGCGTTGGCAGAGCACTTGGCCGAAAACCCGATTGATGAAGAGTATCAACCATTGAATACCTACTTCCAGATGAGGAGGTAAACGTAATAGAAACAGTCCCTGAGGACACCCATGCTTGGAAAATGTTCTTCGACGGAGCGGTTAACGCTAAAGGTGTAGGGATTAGGGCAATTTAGATCTCCCCCACTGGTGAACACTATCCATCTACGGCCAGGCTCCATTTCTTTTGCACAAATAATATAGCTGAATATGAGGCCTGTATTATGGGCATGAATTTGGAAATTGATCAGAGTGTTGAAGATTTACTTATCATGGGAGATTCAGATGTGATTATCAAACAAGCCCAAGGTGAATGGGAGACCCGAGACGTCAAGCTCCTCCCTTATCGATAACATGTGGATAATCTTGGCAAGCGATTCACATCGATAGAGTTCAGGTACATCCGATGATGTCACAACGAACTGGCTGATGCACTTTCCACTCTATCTTCGATGCTACCTTATCCAGGCAACGCCCACGTCGATCCTTTGGAAATCCAAATCAAGGAAAGACACGGTTATTGCAATGTAATCGATGCAGGGCCAAATATCCGGCCATGGTACTACGATATCAAGATGTTCCTGAAAACACAAGAGTATCCTGAACATGCTTTGGGAGATCAGAAGAGAACTATCCGACGACACGCAAGTGGTTTTATTTTGAGCGATGAGGTCTTGTATAAAAGAAGCCCGAATCTTAACCTTTTAATATGTGCTGATGCCGAGGAAGCAGGGAGAATCATGCATGAAGTACACGAAGGAGTGTGTGGACCTCATATGAATGGGTATGTCTTGGCCATGAAAATCCTTCAAGCTGGGTATTATTGGATAACTATGGAGAAAGACTGTTTCAGTTTCGTCCGGAAATGCCATCAGTGTTAGGTACATGGAGATCTGATTCATCCACCTCCAACCGAGCTATATCCTATGTCAGCGCTTTGGCCTTTTGTCGCTTGGGGCATGGATGTCATTGGCCCGATTGAGCCAAAAGCTTCGAATGGGCACCGATTCATATTGGTCGCTATTGATTACTTCACAAAATGGGTTGAAGCTGTCACTCTCAAATCAGTCACTAAAAAGCCGTGGTGGATTTTGTACATTCAAATCTTATTTGTCATTTTGGTATACCTACAACTATCATCACAAACAATGTTGCGAACCTTAATAGTCGTTTGATGGAAGAAATATGCGAACAATTCAAAATAACGCATAGGAACTCCACTTCTTATCGGCCCAAAGCCAATTGAGCCGGTGAAGCAGCAAACCAAAACATCAAGAAGATTTTGAGGAAGACAATCCAGAGTTCTAGAAAGTGGCATGAACAATTACCTTTTGCCTTACTGGGATATCGTACTAGGAGCAACCCCATACCTGCTAGTTTATAGAACCGAGGTTGTGATACCGGCAGAGGTAGAAATTCCTTCACTCCGGACAATTGTTGAATCAGAGATTGAAGATAGCGAATGGGTTAAGACTCGATTGGAGCAGTTAACTTTAATTGACGAAAAGTGAATGGCTGCGATCTGTCACGGGCAGTTGTACCAATAAAGGATGGCTCGTGCTTACAACAAGAAAGTACGATCCAGAAAGTTTGAAGCAGGTCAGTTGGTTTTAAGATGCATTTTTCCACATCACGAGGAAGCGAAAGGAAAATTTGCTCCTAATTGGAAGGGGACGTATATCATCAGGAAAATAATACCGAGAGGAGCATTATATCTGGGCGATGTCGAAGGAAATGATCCCGAAACCGCAGTGAACACAAACACAGTCAAAAGGTACTATGTCTAAGCTTACTCTGATGATGCCTCGCTGCAGTTTGAGATGATGAAGGCTCTTATTCGCGCTATCCAAACACTACCAACCCTTTGAGATGGTTATATTTCTTTGGCTACCTTCTTAGGATAAACAATGGCACCCTATCAATATCAGCATGTCTGGCGCTGTAACGACCCGATCGGTCGTTTTGAGCTCCGACGCGTCATTCAGCAGATTGAGGCCATGAACAGCTTCATCTCAGGTATATTGACTTGTGTGTATGGTCGGAATTAAAATTCAGGAAGTTTGGAGTCAAATCTAAATGGAAATTCTCATTTTGAAAGCTTAAAGTTGAAGAAATGAACTAGGATTGGAATTTTGAGTAAATGACCTCGGAATTGGGATCTAAAAGTTCTAGAATGCTCGTATGATGATTTTGAACTTGGGTGTATGTCCGTATTTGGTTTTTGATAACCCGTGAGCATATCGGCGTATATGGTAGAAGTTAGTATTTTAGAAGAATTTCATAAATTTGGGTTGGAAGGCATTTTAGAGTTATAGATGTCCATTTGGGATTGCGAGTCTGGGAATAGATTCGTATGGTGATTTTGGAGTTGGGAACACGATTGTAAGTGAATTCGGATGTCCCGAGGTCATTTTGAAGTCATTTGGCTAAATATAGGAATTTGAAGGTTTGTGAGAAAATTCGACTGGAAGTGAAAATTTTGATATCGGGGTTGGAATACGATTCTGAAAGTTGGTGCAAGTCCGTAATGTCGAATGTGACTTGTGTGCAAACTTTGAGTCAATTCGAATCGATTTTGGTAAGAAATAGGACAATTAATCTCTTTAAGGAAAGCTTAAGTTGGAAAAGTCAACCCAATGCTGACTTATGAGTTAGAGGGCTCGGAACTGAATTTTGATGATTTGGTTAGTTTCGGGGGATGATTTAAGACTTAGGAGCGCAATCGGAAGAAATTTTGGAGGTCCGGTGAAGAAGTTAGCCTATTTTGGCGAAGTTGGAATTTTGGCAGAATCCGATCGATAGGTGATATTTTGATCTGGGAGTCGAAATGGAATTCCAACAGTTGCAGTAGCTTTGTTAGGTGATTTTGGATATGTCTGCAAATTTTCAAGTCATTCGTACATCGTTTGGTCGGGTTTTTGATCGAATGTGAATTTTGAAAGTTTAAGTTTAAGTTTGAATCGAATTCTAGGATTTTGGTGATTTTTGATGTTTAAGGTAGCGTTTTTATGATCCGAGCAAGTTTGAATGAAGTATTATGTTGAGTTTGTGTTTTGGCTTGTGGTCCCGAGGGTCTCGGGTGTGTTTCGGATGCCCAACGGGTCATTTTTAGAAGATTTTTGCCATTTTGAGCATAAATGTAATGATCCAAAGGTCTATTTTTAGTTCTAGAGATCCAAATATGATTTCGAGACTTCAAGAATTTAAATAATAAATTATAGGACTGATCCGGAAATTTTGGTTTAATTTCATCAAGTCGCGATTGGATTTTTGATGCGAAATGTGATTTAATTGTTTAACGAGCGAAATTGATGTTGCACTAAGAAAATTAGATCCAAATTCAGTTTTGTTTGAACCAATGGATCCGTATTGAAATTACGGAGCCATAAGAAAAAGAATCGTCAAATTTCGAGTTCGTATGACGGAGTTAAAGTTATTTTAGTGAAAATAAAAGTTGCTGCAATTATTTTGGACAGATGTTGCATTTCTTTAGCAGCGTGAACAGTACCAGGCACGCGTGAACAGTGGCTGGATGCATGAATAGTATCGGGAAAAAAGAAAATTTGGCATTTTATCCACATATTGAGTTCTAGAGCTTCGATTGAGGTGATTTTCGCGGCGTTGTTCTCGTCTCAACAAGGAGGTAAGTTTCATGGCCTAATTACGTTATTTTATCATAGAATCTTCGAGTATTTCACTGTTAATGGGAAATTAATGGAGGATTTTAGCCCTAGGCCTAAATTATGGAAAATCAATAATTTGAATGGGCAAATTGAGTTCGATTTTGGTAAATTTTATATGCATGAACTTGTGTCGAGACGAGGATTCCGAATATGTGACTTTCGTAATTTTTTTAGAAGTGTATCGAAAGTCAGGTTTTACCAACTTGGTTTATTATCGCGTATTTCGTATGAATTGAATTGGGTTATGTTTCTTTGACTCGTATTTGATACAACTGTTGTGGTTTGACTAGATTCTACGCACGAGGCGGCAATTTCAAAAGGAAAAGGCATCGCGGACGAGTCTTCGACCGGCTAGAGGTGAGTAGTTTGTGTATATGGTAGTCTGAGGGTTCGAAACCTCGGCTTAGCACATTGTGACACTAGTAGGGTGTGGCTCGCACCCCGTGGCAGGTGCGAGATTGATTGTGATTGGGGATTGAGACTTAGTCCATCCCGAATGAGTATAATATGATATTAGTGGTTGAAAAACACTGTGTTTGATATAATTGTGGGCTATAAGCCGTGTTTGGGGCCTTGTGCCGACCTGTAGTATCCCTAGGGGATAGTTATATATGTGATAGCTATACTTGATTAATCACAGATCTCAGTCCTGGCTTGAAATCACCGTATTGAAATGCTAAGTCACCTGTTTTGGAAAAATGAAATAAGAATTTAAGTATTTTCATAATAAATAAGCTGGAACCTGAAAATAAATAATTTGAGCTGTTGTGTGACTTATATGCTTGATGTGGATTCATAATGGATTGGGCTGCACGCCGCAGCGGTTGATATGAGGATCGAGGTGCACGCCGCAACGGTATTGCGCTTGGGCTGTAGGAGCCCCTCCGGAGTCTGTACACACCCCTAGTAAGCGCCGTCGACGTTAAATGGATCGGGCTACACGCTGTAGCGGTTATGTGCTTTGCATTGCATCTTTGTCTGTGAATTATCTGTGATAGTGGTAATGTACTGTGGTTGTTGCTAGTTCGTAGGAGGAATCGGACTGTAGTTTAGCTTCATTATGTGGTATTCTGTCGATTTATTACTTTCAGCTACTTGTACATATTTACTACTCCCTGAGGGATATCCAGTGTTGCGACAACTATAGGGGCATCAAATTAATAAGCCACACCATGAAGGTCCGGGAGCGGGTGATCGAGGCCAGAGTGAGGGAGTCGACATCTATTTCCGTGAACCAGTTCGGTTTTATACCGGGCCGGTCCACTACTGAAGCTATCCACCTTGTCAGGAGATTGGTGGAACAGTTTAGGGATATGAAGAAGGACCCGCACATGGTGTTTATCGACTTGGAGAAGGCGTATGACAAGGTCCCTAGGGAGGTACTATGAAGGTGCCTGGAGGCTAAGAGCGTGCCGGAAGCCTACATCAGAGTAATCAAGGACATGTACGATGGAGCTAAGTCCGGGGTTAGGACAGTGGGTGGCGACTCAGACCATTTCCCGGTGGTTATGGGGCTCCATCAAGGATCTGCACTTAGCCCCCTCTTGTTTGCCTTGGTGATGGATGCTTTCACGCGGCATATTCAAGGGGATGTTCCTTGGTGTATGCTATTTGCTGATGACATAGTCCTGGTAGACGAGACGAGGGTCGGTGTTAACGAGAGGCTAGAGGAATGGAGACAGACTCTCGAGTCTAAGGGGTTTAAACTAAGCGGGTCTAAGACAGAATTCCTGGAGTGCAAGTTTAGCGCTGAGTCGAGCGAAGTGGGAGGGAGCATTATGATTGAATCTTAGGCCATAGCCAAGAAGGATAGTTTCAGATACCTTGGATCGGTGATCCAGGGGGACGGAGAGATAGACGGGGATGTCACTCACCGTATATCGGTGGGGTGGTCGAAGTGGAGGCTTGCATCAGGAGTCTTGTGTGATAAGAAGGTGCCACAGAAACTCAAGGGGAAGTTTTATAGAGTTGTGGTTAGACCGACCATGCTGTATGGGACGGAGTGTTGGCCGGTGAAGAAATCTCACGTTCAGAGGATGATGGTGGCGGAGATGAGGATGCTTAGGTGGATGTGCGGGCTCACCGGGTTAGATAAGATTAGGAACGAAGTTATTCGGGAGAAGGTGGGGGTGGCCCCGATGCGAGAGGCGAGATTTCGGTCTTCGGTGGCTTGGGCATGTGCGGAGGTGAAGCCCCGACGCCCCGGTGAGGAGTTGTGAGCGGCTAGCGGTGGTCGGTGTGAGGCGAGGCAGAGGAAGGCCTAAGAGATACCGGGGAGAGGTAATTAGACAGGACATGGCCGGGATGCGGATTTCCGAGGACATGACCCTTGATAGGAAAGTCTGGAGGTCTAGTATCAGGGTTGTAGGATAGGGGCTTCTAGATTTTTCATACCCCTTTCCCGGGGTGTGAGGCGTGGTAGGGCCGCCCATAGATGGTTAGTTTGTGTTCTCTTTTGGTAGTCACTTCTGGTAGTTACTGTTTTGATATCATTGCATGCCTGTTTCTTTATGGTACATAGGCATCTTATGTTTAGATAATTTTTATGAGGTGTATGCTGGAGTAACTAATGCGGTTTTTGTTTTTGTTTACCTTTTTTCCATGCGCCGAGGGTCGATTGGAAATAGCCTCTCTGCCCTCTCGGGTAGAGGTAAGGCCTGTCTACATATTACCCTCCCCAGACCCCACCTTGTGGGAATATATTGGGTTGTTGTTGTTGTTGTTGTTGAGTACTTAGTACTCACCCCTACTCCCTGCACCATTGTGTGCAGATTCAGGTACACAGGAGGGATAGACGAGCACTCCAGCTTTTATCAGTATTTATCCGAGTTGCTGAGGTAGCTACTGGCGTTCGCAGGACCTGACTTCTCTTCTTATTCCAGTTTTGCTTTGTATATACATTATTCATACTTAAGTATTTGGTTTAGATATTGTTATCCGATCATGTTTAGAGGCTCTAGACTCGTGACCCTAGATCTTTGGGTGGTTATTCAGTTTAACTTTATTGTTGATAATAATATCTAGGTAATTGGTTTGAACTTCATGCTCGGGATGAGAGGGTAAATGGTCGGGCTTGCCTAGTAGTTGTGTTAGGCGCCATCACGACTGGGATTGGGGTCGTGACAAGTTGGTATCAGAGCCTAAGTTACTAGGCTACATGAGTCTTGAGCCGGTTGGTAGAGTCTCGTGGATCGGTACGGGGACGCCTGTACTTATCCTCGGGAGGCTGCAAACCTTTAGGAAACACTTCACATTTCTTGGAATTCTTATCGTGCGTACTTGATTCAGTTTGAGATATAATTTTTGAAATTTCTTCCATACACTTGTACGCGCACTCGAACGCTCAGTAATATAATTGCCTTGATGGCTTGTGATTCCCTGGTTGAGGGGCGAGATATAATCTCTACAAGTTCATGTTGGGCCAGTCGGGAGGACTTGAGGCCAGATCTTTGTCTAGGACATGAGCACCAAAGTGTTGATTTTACAAACTGGTATTATGAAATTTCGTGTGATCGGTATTGTTCCTAGCTGTGGAAATGGCAGCTTAATAATGTACGAGCTGTCAGGTGTTAGATCCTTATTGTAATCTGTTGTGTAGCCCCGAGATATGGGCGTGGTGAATATTTATCATATCTCTTAGTTGGAAGGTAAAGTACCTTATGTGTAGTAAAATGAGTTTAGACTCAGGAAGACTAAAGTGATTATGCTATGTATATTCTGGTGGAAGGTGTTGTACTGAAATACTAGATCGATGCAAAGTAGGTGGGTGGATTCGAATGTGTAATTGAGGGTATTTGATATGTGTTATGATGCGAGCAGGTGTAGCGCAGGTTCAGGTTAAATTGTGATAATATGATTCGTATAGCATTGAGATTTAATGTTGTTGAAATACATTGTGATGTCTTATTGAGTTGTGGATGTATTATTAGAATGGTTTGGTGATTCTCTGGTAGGTGGATAGGTCGATTTACAAAGGAAATTCTGCCGAAATTTTTGAAAATTTTGGGACTTAGAAAAGATTTTTGTCACCTAAAGAGAGTATGCTTAATTGCGGTGTGTGTATAAATGCAAGAATTGCAAAAGGGTTAAGGTCTTTGATGATTCGAGTCTTTGTCAAGCTTGTAAATGACTTGAGTTTAATCTCACCATAACATTGTGGCATAATTTGAGTAAAGAATGCTATGAGCGGCTAAAAGTGCTTTGATGTATGGCTATGAGCCAAGTTGGGGAGGTTGTTATTGATTAACTGATTGCACTGTTGTGTGCTATGTTGGTTTTTTCTCTAAGTATGTTGGGAAATTCTGATAAAGGTTATGGTGCTTCGTAGATATGAAGAAATAATAGGATGGTTTGAACTGGTGTTGGTAAGAATGTTAGGTGTATAGGAAGGAAAGATAGCTAAATGCATTTATATGTAATCATGTTCTGCGGTGCTAGAGTTCTAACAGGGCACGAGTGGTCCTATCCAATAAGACAGTTGAATTATAATTGAATAAGCGTGAATGACGCTCGAGAATGGACGTGCGGTGTTCAAGACTTTGCTTGTAACGGTAAGGTGTCTTAAGATTGTGTATATGGCTAAAGATGGTGGTTTCGTTAGAAGGAATCAAGACTTGTGTTATATCATGTGAATGATGGGACTCTATGTATCCGTATTGGTAAATAATGATAACGAATTCAAAATCGCAGGAAGTTCTTCAAAATAAATCATTGTAGAATGTTGAACTTCTGGGAAACATTGAGAGAGTATTCAGTGGCCTGTGAGCCTTAGACCGTGTAGTCTTGTCTATGAGTCTTGTGTGGTAACATGAGTTGAGATATTGTAGTGCTACAGTAAAGAGAATATTAAATTTAAGATGAATCGGAAAGGAAATTGGGTAAATGGAGAAACTTGTTAATAAACTGGAACGGTATGATAAGGATACGATTAACTCCTGGTATGTGTTCGAAGTAATGAGTCTTGCAGATATGGTGCAACAAAGCTCTTGAGTGCTGGCAGTTGCATAGCTCGACGTGGGTAAAAGGACTCAGTCCTGGCAGTTAAACTTATGCAATGAATTGGAAGAAGGAGTTTGCGATGTGTTATGTATTCGTACGGGGAAGTGTGGTATCAGGCATAGAGATTCATGTGCTATATACGTGCTGGAGACTAGAAGTTCTCGTAATCCGCCTATGCAGTGGTGGTATATCATGTGTATCAGCACCGTTTAGCGATCATCGGAAATCAGAAGCCCTAGTGGCTCTCTCTTAACTTGATATGACGAATTTGGGTTATGATACCTGATTGCAGACTAGTTGTCATAAGTTAGGTTGTCTAGACTAATGTGATATGGACTATGATGAAAATGGCACAAAATGCATAGCAGAGTGCATCAGAGTATGCTCCAGCAGGGTAGTTGTACCCACGACCAGCGGATGACTGGTATGTATTGCTTTGTCAGTTGGGCCTTTGTGGCGGATGTCAGTGTAGAGGTATCTACCATTGATTCAGTTTCGGTATTGAGGAACATTGTCAGATGTGTTTTATGTGGCCGAGCTTAAGGCTACATATATGTTTGTTGTAATGAGCAACTTGACTCGATGTGCATTTTCTCTTACGAGATTTAAGCGTGGATCGGGTGGCACGCCGCCACAGGTATGGTATCTGGATCGGGTGGCACGCCGCCACGGGTATGTTATTGGAACGGGTTGCGCACCGCAATTGATGTGGAAAATATAGTTTCCTATAAGTTACTTTGTATACAATACTTCCTAGTTTCTAAGAAATAGTCTGTATTGGGTACCGCTTGGGGAATAACACATCGATTGTATCCATTTAGGATTTGATAGCATATATAAAATGTATCACCGCGGGTGTGATTGATTGCTTGAGTTTAGACCTAAATATGTGCGTGGCTGACCATTTTGAGCATGGTGACTTGAGGTGCTCCATGAGTAATAGTGCTTTGATAGAATCGTGAGTCGTGGCAAGGCCACGTGATGTTATGACAGTCGAGGAGGGTTCAGGTACTCTAATTCTATGATGTGAGACGAGATCTCAGTTATGTGTTTTGATGGAATTGAGGAATTTGAATTACAACTCTTTTGTGTGAGTCAGTTGTCATGATTCGAGTGTGTTCAGATCATTTCTTATTGGAGCCTGTGTTTTGCTCGTCGTGGCTTAGGCCGATGAGGAGGTGTCATATTACCACTGTGGTGTGTTATAATCAAAATGATTGTTGGAGTCATTAATGAGTGCGAACATACGTGATTTCAGCTAGATAGGAAGGTAATATCGAGGTTTGGCTCCAAAATCCATTAGAATATCAGTCAAAAGAGAAATGGCTTCATAAATGGTTGATTTGAGGAATTGTTACGGTTTAGCCCATGTTTTATTTATCGTTGACAGGTGTCACACCTCCCTTTTTACTACCCCAACATGCATAAGGTGTATAAATACACTTGTAGGGTATACCCCGACGCTCAATTACCCGAAACGGATAAAATAACGTAAGGGAAGGAGTTTTTCCAATTTAAGGACAATCGGTTCGGGATTTTATTAGAGATTAATCAGAGTCGCCACTTGAGAATGACAATGGTGTCCCAAGTCACCGGTTAAGCCCGAATCCGAGGAATTTTGACTCTTGAAATGTCTGCAAAGCAGAGGTCCGGATAAGGAACTCTGTTAACCCGGGAGAAGGTGTTAGGCACTCCCGGATTCCGTGGTTTTAGCACGGTCGCTCCATTGTCGTTCTTGATTTTTGTTTGACTCAATTATAGGTTTTAACAACATAATATGCTTTTACGTTAAATATTATTATTTTTTAGGAATTTGCGGTATCGCGAAAACACGCCTCAAGTCATACCGCAACCAGTACGCCTATGACCTTTGATGTATTTCGGCTTTACCGAGATTTGGATTTGAGTCGCACCAAGTGCACACTCATTCATAGGAAGATATATTAAAACCGGGCCCTAAAATAATGTCTATCGGCTTTTAAATATTTTGGGAGAAGCTATGGAATTCGCTATTAGCTTTCCCGGATCTATTTGTGTTTATATCATTACTAAATGGGGGCCCCGATTGTTATTCGGGCGAGGCTCATCCCAATTAATTTTAAAGGATTCAATACTTGTATTTAACTACGTTTTCTACACTTGTTCTTTCCTTAATCGTATTAATAGCATTATAATAATCCAGGCCCGTGTGATTTCTTGTTTAATTGGGCCTGGTCTTCAGGTTGTTTTGGGCTTAAGCTTGCTGGCCTTATTACCTTCACATTGTAGTTCAAAGATAGTTTGCATATTGAGCCAAAAAACCGATAAATATAATATGAAATAACGATAAGTGCAAAGAACTATAAAACGCTAATCAACTGGATTTAAGAATTGAAATCAGATTGATTTTATTCATTGAAAAAGTAGAGCTATTGTACAGGAAATTCTATAGTTACAACTAATTAGGAGAACTAAATTAACGGGCTACTTTTATCCACACCTCTGTTGATCTAATTGTTAGCCATATTACCAGATTATTACACTAAGGAAATTTGCACAATGTTTATCACTAGAGTTATGCTAATTTGCTCTTATTGCATTATCCAGTTGTAGATGAATTATTATACTCCCTAATCATTATTCTCTTTTTGACCACTCACATCCAGATTCAGGCCCTTAATAATTAATTAAACTGTACAAGTAGAACTTAGACAACCCAGTTATTTAATTGCAATAATCCCGAGCATCTAAGTAATTCAACACACTTATACTACTGATTTACCAAGACTTTAACACTTCATCGTGAATGACTCAATGTTTGATCTAATGTTTCCGATTTTAAAGTTCCTCTACACTTGAATGACTCCTAATGTATGAGTATGATTTATGAATCTACTGTTGGTGAGTGATTACCAATTCTGAAATCATTACTAGTTAACTTATGTTTTAATGTTATTACCTAATTAACTAAGTGAGGTACTAAATCATACTACTACTATACTACCACTACTACTAGTTATTACATAGTTTCTGTTTGGTCTTTGTTCTTCAGCTGCTATACTACTTTAAAGTTACAAATCTACACACTACTATACTAACAATTGAATTAAAACAGAAGTAAAGAAGACATCAGTATTCAGATTCGATCCTTGAACTTCATTTTATCCACACTTCAACATTACATTTGAGCAGAATATGTACCTGGTTCAGCAAAAAGATCCAATGAGTTCTAGGGGAGGCAAGTAATGAGCAAGTACAGCAAAGAACAACAGCAATGCAACAGTGATGAAGGAAAGCACAGCAACGGCAACACAGCCAAACAGCAACAGGAATATCAGAGAAAAACCCAAGTAGATAATCGAACAAAGCCCAGAAAAACCAGATTAAAACCACAAGCTCTCACACTCGGAATTTCCAGAAATGATCACTACTAAATAGCTATGTTTTCCTAGTGTTTCTTCTCAATAATTAGCCTAAGTATGAATTTCAGATTGCTCAAATGGAACCCAGGTATATTTCTTATACTACTATCAGAATTCGAACTTCAAATATTAGCTCAGGTTGTTCTCCAGTGGAATCCCCTTTTCAGCCCCTTTTAAGAGATATTTATAGCTAACCTTTAGGGCTGAATACTTGGGGAGGAAGTATGGGATTAATCCCACTTCCCCCTCCTAAAATTATCCATTCTACACTTTAGTCCATATTTCAGTTACCAGAAACCCTTCCAGCATGTGCTGGAAGGTTCTAAAGATTCTCTTTTATGGCCTTTTACTAGTATGACCTTAGGGGTTTGAGATTTTTACAGATTTCCCATTTTTAGGAGACCATTATACCCCTAAATCTCTACAAAATTGCAGAAATCAGGAGCATGAATGTCCCTATTACCCTCCTAAGTTCTTACTAGTTACTATTTTACCTTTTCAATACCCAATTGTGCCCCTAAGAGCACTGCTGATTTACCAGCTTGCCTAGGGCAGATTTTAGCTAGTTTTGAACCTATTTAACTAATAGCCAGCCCTGGCATTAGTATTTAAGGGCTGGCCAGATTTATTTTAAAAACTATTTCAATTTTAACCACTTTTAAACTAATTCCAGTCAATTAAAACCAATTTATTCTTAATTAAAGCTAATTGCAGGCATAGCCTGTTTTATTGTTATGTTTAAACTATTTAAAATTTAGCCAGTCTCAAGTTGAGACTTAGCTTGGGCTATCAAAGCCAAATACTGAACAGCTGGGCCCAAAACCTTTACAGGTTTGGCCACTTTGCTTGTTCAGGGCTCTAAAGAGAGCCTGGGCTAGTCTGCATTTGCAAACATAGCCCTTTTGCACAACCAGCCACTTTTAAAGTGGACTGTGTGTTAGGGCTCACAGAATTGGTCAACCCTTTGCAAGGTTGACCATTCTTAGGCCAATTATTTAACTAACAACCTATTTATGTTCATTTTCAGTTTATACCTATTTAAAAACTAACCACTTTCATAGAACCTAATGCTAACAACTATAACCAATTCACCTAGGGTTCAAACAGTGTTAATCAAACACTTTCACTCAACCAGAACCAGTAAACTAAATCAGTTTCAACATGGATTGCATATTAAGACACATAAGATCAAACAAAATGTAATAATCAACCAAAACTCAGAGAAGGCAATTGATATGGTTGAATTTCAGTTGATTAATTCACATTATCTAATTTTATGAGACAAAGTATGAATTCATGCTAATTAAGACTTAATAACTACCAGTTCCAGTCACATGAAAGTTTGAACAACTCAGAATCACCAAGGTTCAAGGCATAAACATGCTCAGAATGTTAAACTCTAAGAAACAGGATTCATTTAAGCCCAGAGTACACACAATAGCATAGGCATGTTAGCTGATATATCTTTTCAAGTATTAATCCTAGCCTTATGTATATATGTGATGGATCAAGATGAAGATAAAGAAGGGAAGAGACATGAAGAAACAGTGAAGAGGAATCCTAAATCTAGCACAAATGCATGACAAATAAAATGAAGATGATGAAAAGAAGAACATGGAGAAACAGTGACAAAAGAAACAAGAAAGATCAACCAGGACACTTCAAAAGCAACTTAATGTAATGATGAGAAAAGAATGAAGTTAAGCTACTATCAAAACTATGCATTCATGACAATGGAAGAAGGTTGGACTGTAAGAACTAAACAGATCCAAAGACTATAATATCTACAAGATGGAGGAAACAAAGGGAATTCAAAGTGACTCTTATGACTTAACATGATTGGTAGTAAACAATTATGAAGATGGACAAGATGAAAAAGAAGCCTAATTCTATCATAGATCATCAAAGGCAACAAGAGTGGCCACAATATCTTGAACTTAATTTTAAACAGCAGATACAAATCAAAGATCATGCTTTTGTAGTGAATCAAAACTCAACAGTTAGAATGACAGGGGAAAGATGGCATTTCTGAACTTATAGCAGGGAACCATAAAAACAGGACAATCAACAGATAAAATCCCATTATTAGGCTCAAGAGAAGCAGACAAAGAAACCTTATGATTAATCATTAGAAAAGCATGCAAGAGAAGCAATTATATAAGAACCTTATGACTAACATGCGAAGCATAAACTAAGAGTCTACAGGATAGAAAAAGGCATGCTGAGACATTTGAGACAAGAGAAAGCAAAGAAACAAAGATAATAGGACTAACTCAGGATTTCAAACCCTCAAAAATAACAAATCAGAAGAGATGATCATAATAATAAGCAAGCAACAGACATTAGATAAAACACAGAGGGAGAGGAAACGCTTAACATGAGAAAATAACAGAAAAATCTTAAGCTAGCATGTGAAACAAATAATCAGTATAGCAGAGTCAACAATTAACAAGGTAAAACAACAAAAGAAATGTGAACTACAGAACTATGGGGAACATAATCAAGCAACAACTCACAAACGCAAACTAAAATCAGAAAGGCCATAGAAGACATGCTAAACACAGAAATCATAGAAGTCAGGATCAAAACATGTAAGAAATAACAGACATATCCTAATAAACTAAAGAAAACTAAAGGGGCGAGGGACTTAGCTTGCGGGGCCGGTCCCCCGAGCTTCCTAACTCTTTTCTTTTCCTCACTCTTTTCACTCTCTGATTCCTTAGCCGTTTCTTCTTGTTTTCCTTTTCTTATTCTTTTCCAGAACTCTTTTTTTTTCTTTCGATTTTCCCTCTGGTCTTTCATTCAGGCCTAAAGACGAGGCCTTTTTAGATTTCGGCTTGAAGAGGGGTGTTTGGGTGAGGGTAAAGAACGATTCTTGATTGGGGTTGAACTTGGGGTCGCCGGAGTTAGGGTTCCGACGACCCTTTTTGGGATATTCAAAATGTTCCAGACTTATTCGAGGGTGGTGGTTAACATGGTTGGATAGATCATGAAGAGACGGTTCGAATGGCATTAGTTTGAGATGGATCTTCATACTTTGGGTGGTCACCGGTGTAACTCCGGTGACCGGGATTTACGAAGAACAGGTGTTTTTCTGGGTTCTTGGAGAAGAAGAAACAGAAGAAGAAAAAGATGATAGGAGGGGATTAGAAGGGCCGGCGACCACCGTGGAGGGTGGTGGCCGCCATGGCCAGCTAGGGTTTGACGTGATGAAGACGAGAGAGAAGAGAGGGGTAAGGGGCGGCTAGGGTTACGCATTTGGCCAAAATGGTAACAATTTTCGGACAAGAGCCTTATATAGGCGGAATGTCCCATGTAATCTAGGCCGTCCAATGGATGAAGATCAACGGCTGTCATTAGCGTTACTAAAACGACGCCGTATCGTTACAAACAAGGCCCAGGCTCTCAATCGTCAGATCAATTTAAACGGACGGTTGAGATTAAAACTACCTATTTTAATTAACTAATTGATTTGCCCTTTTATCTCCGCCGTTGGATTAAGCACAACGAATGGCTGGGATTGCATCTCTGTGATCAGGCGGGCCAAAATCTTGGGCTTAACAGACTGGGCCATTGGTTTGGACCACAATTGGCCCAAATTCATTTACACAGCATATATTTTTTTGTATTTTCTGATTTTAATGATTTTTATGCATTTTCTTTTATACTCTTTTTTTTTTATGAAAAATTATAAATCCTAATTTACTACCTACTCTAATTTTCTAGTATTTTTTGGTAATTTTCTGCTATTTTTTCCTAATTTCTACTACTTAAGCTATTTTACTAATTTTCTAATTAACTAAACTAACAAATTAATTACTACTAATTTGATTTTTTCCAATTTTATTTCTTACTTATTCAAACACACAAAAATATAACTAATTTCAAGCAAAGCAAGTAATTGCACTCAAAAACATATTTATTTTAATTTTGGAATTATTTGCCTGGTGCAAAAATCATGTGCTCACAATTGGTCCAAGTGAGCAGGTTTCAGCGCAAAGATAAGTGAGCAGTAATGAGATTTTTTTGCACATCGGCATATTCCGTGAAAGCATTTTTTGAAAACCTTTTGACCGCACCCTGCTTCGGAGGTTGCCTACATATCCTGGGCTAAACAGGAATCAGGTCAGTGTAGTTCGGGAAGGTCTGGCAGTTTAAAACTACCAGACTCACTGTTGCATTGACACTGTTGAGACTTGTCGACTTACTCCTTATTACACCGGGGGAAAATGTAAAATGAAGAAGCTATTCTAAGCTATGATCCTACAATTAAAATTGTTCCTAATCTAGCTTTTGCTCTTCTTCCCTTTCCGGTGATGCAGAATCTTCCTTTTTTGTTGATTTTCCTTGATGCTGACTCTCTTTTTTGTTGATTTTCTTTTCTTGTTGACTCTCTTTTTTTTTTTTTTTGATTCTCTTGATCTCGAGATGAACCTGCTTAAAACAAAACAACAAACTACCTTTTTCTTTTTCTGCCCCAGTGTGGGCTTCTTTAACTGTATAAACCATATATGCAAAAATATTCCCGTATTAGAAGGTGGGCGCCTAACAGAAATTAAACGTGCAATGCAAATGCAGAAATGTATTCCCGTATTAGAAGGTGGGCGCCTAACAGAAATTTAAACGTGCAATGTGATGCAGAAAATATTCCCTCAGCCTGAGGACTGGGGAGTGGATTTTAAAGTATGTTACCTCCTCTCTTTGGTATTTTCTTTTACCAACTTATCTCTTGCCTGTGAATTTCTCCACTTATTCGGCAGACTTTCTCTTTTTTGGTATTTTAAATTTTCCACATTGGTCACATTCACTTTAAAGTGATTAGTGACAATTTGTTCCTGCATGAAACGTGGGCGCCTAACAGAATTGAAACGTGCAATGCGAATGCAGAAAATATTCCCGTATTTGAAGGTGGGCGCCTAACAGAAATTAAACGTGCAATGCGAATGCAGAAAATATTCCCGTATTTGAAGGTGGGCGCCTAACAGAAATTAAACGTGCAATGCGATGCGGAAAATATTCCCGTATTTGAAGGTGGGCGCCTAACAGAATTTAAACGTGCAATGCGATGCAGAAAAGTATTCCCGTATTCGAAGGTGGGCACCTAACAGAATTTAGACGTGCAATGCGATGCAGAAAAGTATTCCCGTATTCGAAGGTGGGCACCTAACAGAAATTAAACATGCAATGCGATGCAGAAAATATTCCCGTATTAGAAGGTGGGCGCCTAACAGAATTTAAACAATGCGAATGCAGAAAATATTCCCGTATTTGAAGGTGGGCGCCTAACGGAATTTAAACGTGCAATGCGATGCAGAAAATATTCCCGTATTTGAAGGTGGGCGCCTAACAGAATTTAAACGTGCAATGCGATGCAGAAAAATATTCCCGTATTTGAAGGTGGGCGCCTAACAGAAATTAAACGTGCAATGCGAATGCAGAAAATATTCCCGTATTTGAAGGTGGGCGCCTAACAGAAATTAAACGTGCAATGCAAATGCAGAAATGTATTCCCGTATTAGAAGGTGGGCGCCTAACAGAAATTTAAACGTGCAATGTGATGCAGAAAATATTCCCTCAGCCTGAGGACTGGGGAGTGGATTTTAAAGTATGTTACCTCCTCTCTTTGGTATTTTCTTTTACCAACTTATCTCTTGCCTGTGAATTTCTCCACTTATTCGGCAGACTTTCTCTTTTTGGTATTTTAAATTTTCCACATTGGTCACATTCACTTTAAAGTGATTAGTGACAATTTGTTCCTGCATGAAACAAAATTTATTAGATATAAACTGCTGGCAACTGGCATCTGCCGTCCCCACTTTTATTGCTTCCTTTGTTTTTGCTTTTTCATGTTGCATGGCTTTCGACTTCTTGTCCCTTGCAGACTCTTTTTGTATTTTCTCATTTTTTCCATTTTTGTTTTGTTTTCTTTTTCTTTGGCCATGTTTGCCAAGCTTCTTTATTCCTTTCCCCAATCTTCTATCCTTTCTGATCCAGTGTTGTTTCAACTTCCGTTATCAGGAGCTGGTAGTTAGCTCTAAAAAGGGTAAACAATGAAATGCAGAAAAATGAAAGAAAGGTAAGGGTATTTTGGAGAGATGACAAAACTTATCTGGGTATTTGCTGGCTGATTCCGCTGACCATGCCATGTATTTAAACTCTGACCCAGTTCGTTCCAATCATTATTCTGACTCTGAATTGCCCTTGACCCAAACCAATACTCTCTTTTTTTGTTGCCTTTTTCTCTTTTGATAGTCCTCACGATCGCCTTACGGTGCCTCGAAAGGTTTTCACCAATAAGACTCTCTCGTTTATTCTCTCAACCTCACAATCGTCTCACAGTGCCGATTAAGGTTTTCACTGATGAGACTCTCTCATTTTATTTCTCTCAACCTCACAATCGTCTCACAGTGCCGGCTAAGGTTTTCACTGATGAGACTCTCTCATTTTTTTTTATTTTTTCCATTTTTCCTTTTTGTATTTCGTTTTATGTTCCACGGGTATTATCCGATGCTTCGCTTCTCCTTCGTTGTATTCGTTGTCATTTCAGAATCAATCAGAAGGTCTTTCTTTGGACTGTAACGTGGCTTTTGGACGGGTTAAGAAAGAAAGATATAGAGGCTCAAAATTTCAACGAGGGTTAAAAATATTTACAACTCTCGGAATTATTAAAACATAACTTCTACCCCAGTTTCAATATGTGGGGAATTTTTGGATTTTTCCTTTATTGTGACTGAACCTCAGAGAGGCTGCCTACGTACCCTTTCGGGATCAAGTCAGACGTAGTTCATCCAACTTCATAAGTTAGATGGATTTCTTTTTGACTTTTTCCCAATTTATTGTCTTTTTCTCTTTCTTTTTTTTTCATCATTTTTTTTTATTTTTTTCATCATTTCATTTTTCATTCTGGCCATTTCGATCTTATTGCATTAGATCGATTCCGAGAGAGGGATATGAAAGAATTCATTCATTAAGGCTCAAAGGGGTTAACAATGGATAAAGTGTTTGGATAGAGAATAAAATGCCTTCGTCATTTCAATTCCAAAATCACAACAAAATACAAAACATACAATTGAAAAGGAAATCATACATAGTATCTTTTGACCGCATCTGAATTGATAGCAGTCTCTACGCACTTTCCTTCAACATCGGTTAAGTATAATGCTCCATTGGACAACACCCGTGATACCACGAACGGTCCCTGCCAATTCGGTGCAAACTTGCCTTTTGCCTCTGCCCAATGTGGTAAGATACGCCTCAATACCAGTTGTCCAACTTCAAACTTTCGAGGTCGTACCTTCTTATTATATGCTCTGGCCATTCTCCGCTGATACAACTGTCCATGGCAGACTGCGGCCAATCTCTTCTCATCCATCAAATTCAACTGTTCTAACCGGGCCTTTACCCATTCATCGTCATATATCTCAGATTCGGCTATAATTCACAATGACGGTATTTCTATTTCTGCGGGTATAACGGCCTCTGTTCCATACACCAAGGTATAAGGTGTGGTTCCGATAGAAGTACGTACCGTCGTGCGGTAACCCATGAGAGCAAAGGGTAACTTTTCATGCCATTGCCTGGATCCCTCCACCATTTTCCGGAGAATCTTCTTGATGTTTTTATTTGCCGCTTCTACTGCACCATTTGCCTTCGGCCTGTAAGGTGTGGAATTGCGGTGCGTGATCTTAAACCTTTCACAAACTTCCGCCATGAGATGACTGTTTAAATTGGCTCCATTGTCTGTGATGATCACCTTGGGGATTCCAAATCGGCATATAATATTCTCGTGCACAAAATCCACCACCGCTTTCTTCGTCACTGCCTTGATTGTCTTAGCTTCGACCCACTTGGTGAAATAATCAATTGCAACTAGAATGAACCTGTGTCCATTAGAAGCGGCTGGATCTATTGGGCCGATGACATCCATGCCCCAAGCAACAAAGGGCCAAGGTGCTGACATTGTGTGCAACTCATAAGGTGGAGAGTGGATCAGATCCCCATGTACCTGGCATTGATGGCATTTCTTTACATACCTGATACAATCACGCTCCATCGTGAGCCAGTAGTACCCTGCTCTCAAAATCTTCTTTGCTAAAACATATCCACTCATGTGGGGTCCGCATACTCCAGCATGTACTTCGATCATGATTTCATTTGCTTGTTGTGCATCTACACATCGCAATAAACCCAGATCCGGTGTTCTTTTGTATACCACTCCTCCACTGAAGAAAAATCCATTGGCTAGACGCCTGATGGCTCTCTTCTGGTCTCCGGTGGCTTGCTCCGGGTATTTGCCAACTTTCAAGTATTCTCTAATATCATGATACCACGGCTCTCCATCCGACTCTTCTTCCACAACGAAGCAATAAGCATTCTGATCTCGGACTTGGATCTGGAGTGGATCTATATATGTCTTGTCCGGATGATGCAACATAGAGGACAATGTGGCCAAAGCATCTGCAATCTCATTGTGCATTCTCGGGATGTGCTTGAATTCTATAGATTGGAATCTTTGAGACAACTCGTGCAAACAATACCGATATGGTATCAATTTCAAATCTCGTGTCTCCCATTCCCCCCTGAATTTGGTGTACCAAGAGATCCGAGTCACCCATGACCAAAATCTCTTGAATACCCATGTCAATTGCCATCCTTAATCCCAAGATGCACGCCTCATATTCGGCCATATTGTTGGTACAGAAAAATCGAAGCTGAGCTGTGACGGGATAGTGTTGACCCGTACTTGAAATGAGTACCGCTCCGATACCAATGCCCCTGCTGTTGACAGCTCCGTCAAAGTACATTTTCCATCCTAATCTCTCCTCTTGCTCCGTCTCCTCGACAAACATTGCCTCTTCATCCGGAAAGTATGTTTTCAATGGATCATATTCATCATCCACCGGATTCTCGGCTAAGTGGTCCGCGATAGCTTGTGCCTTCATTGCCGTACGAGTTACATAGACAATGTCAAATTCTGTGAGCAGAATCTGCCATTTGGCCAGTCTTCCCGTAGGCATAGGCTTCTGAAATATATACTTGAGAGGATCCAATCGTGATATCAAGTACGTAGTGTATGCTGACAAATAATGCTTTAGCTTCTGAGCCACCCAAATCAATGCACAACAAGTTCTCTCCAGTTGGGTATACTTCACCTCGTAGGATGTAAACTTTTTGCTGAGGTAGTAGATGGCTTGTTCTCTCTTGCCTGTCTCATCATGTTGACCCAGTACACAACCGAAAGAGTTATCTAGCACCGTCAAATACAAAATCAGAGGACGCCCTGGTTCTGGAGGAACTAACACCGGAGGATTAGCCAAATATTCTTTGATCTTGTCAAAGGCTTCCTGACATTCGTCGGTCCATTTCACTGCTGCATCTTTCTTCAACAACTTGAAGATCGGCTCGCATGTTGATGTCAATTGAGCAATGAACCGACTAATGTAATTCAACCTTCCTAATAAGCTCATGACCTCCTTCTTGTTCTTCGGCGGAGTTAGACTTTGAATAGCCTTGATCTTTGACGGATCCAGTTCAATACCTCACCGACTCACAATAAACCCCAGTAGTTTCCCGGAAGGTACTCCAAAGGCGCATTTCGCCGGATTGAGCTTTAAATTGTACCTTCGTAGTCTTTGGAAGAACTTCCTCAGATCTCTCACATGATCAGGTTGTTTTCTGGACTTTATGATGACATCGTCCACATATACTTCAATTTCTCGATGCATCATATCATTAAACATTGTGGTCATTGCTCTCATGTAAGTTGCCCCGGCATTCTTCAATCCAAACGGCATTACTCTATAACAGTACGTTCCCCAAGGTGTAATGAAGGCGGTTTTCTCAGCATCTTCTTCGTCCATCAGGATCTGGTGATAGCCTGCATAACAGTCCACAAACGAACCGATTTCATGCTTGGCGCAATTATCGATCAATATGTGAATGTTTGGCAATGGGAAGTCATCCTTTGGACTAGCTTTGTTGAGGTCTCTATAGTCTACACACACTCTGGGTTTGCCGTCTTTCTTCGGGACCGGCACAACATTTGCCAACCAGGTGGGGTACTTGGTAACTCTTATGACCTTTGCCTCAAACTGCTTATTCACCTCTTCTTTTATCTTCACGCTAATGTCCGTTTTGAATTTCCTCAACTTTTGTTTTACCGGCCGGCATTCAGAGTAGATAGGCAACTTGTGTACCACTAAATCTGTGCTAAGCCCGGGCATGTCATCATAGGACCAAGCAAAGATGTCCTTAAATTCATGTAACAACCTTATCAATTCATCCCTGAGGGTGCCTCCAAATGCACACTAATCTTTGTTTCTCGGACATCATCTTCGCTCCCCAAGTTTACAGATTCCGTATCACTCAGATTCGGCTTGGGTTTTTCCTCGTATTGTTTCATGCCCTTACTTATTTCCTCCAGGGCTTCCTCATCCTCACATTCTATTTCACTCTCTTCCTCGATTTCTTGTATAGTAACATGATTGTCAGAACTGGGTCTAGAATCCTTCACGCATGACATGGCATTGGAATCAACACATGCAAAACTGTACAAAAGGAAAAATAAAGAAAAATAAGGCAAAAGTGAAGAAAAAGGAAAAACTGCATTTCATTAATAAAAAGAAACGAACAATGTTCGGGATACATGGTGATGATTTTTTTTCATGAGGGGAATGGGGAAAATAACAACTTTCGGGGAAGCAATGATGAAATTTTGAGCTAACTACCAAGACTCCTTCCGGATAAGGAAAGGAGTAGCTTCCCAATTGTTCAATGTGACTCTGGGCCCCACAAATTGCACGTCCATGTTGCTCGTGCCTTCCCCTGCTTCAATCGTATTCACCTCCCAAAACAATTTCTTAAAACCAAGCATTTCTTCATCAAGTTGGGTCTCAATGCACTTTGCTGCAGCAGATGGTTGATATTTTGTACCAGGCCCGATAAAGATGTCGGATAATTTGGGTATGGGTTTGGGCAAGGTCCAGTTTCTCTTGGCTTTAGAGGCTCTTTGGATATCGGCAAAGGTGGGTTTGAACCCTAAGCCGAATGTACCTTTATTCTCCGGAAGCTGAACTGGTTGAATGACTCCCTGCAGTGTTTTGCCTAATCCCCTCCCCGGTGCAAATCCATTTTTCAGCATTTCTTTGGCCACCATTATAGCAGTTGGTGCCATCATCGGGGTTGATAACTTTTCTCCTTCAGCAACTTTGTTCACTACAACAGCATCCGTCACTTGGTAGACCCAAGGACCTCTATCCCCATCAGTACCGTCAAAAGGTGCTACCACATTACAAGCATTTTCCTCTCCGTGTACAACAATCTCTTGCTGCTCCCATTCAAACTTGACCATCTGGTGTAGAGAAGATGGCACCGCTTTGGCCGCATGAATCCAGGGTCGACCTAACAGCAAGTTATATGACACGGCAATATCGAGCACTTGGAACTCCATCGTAAATCAACGGGACCGATGGTCACTTCTAAAATAATATCCCCCAACGTGTTCTTACCTCCGCCGTCGAACCCTCTCACATTGATACTGTTTCTCCGGATTCTATCCGGGCTAATGTTCAGCTTCCCTAAAGTTGACAGCGGACAAATATTCGCGCTCGATCCATTGTCAATCAATACCCTGGTCACGACTGACTCTTCACTCTTCACTGTGAGGTATAATGCTTTATTGTGTTCGGTTCCTTCCGCCGGCAGCTCCTTATCAGAGAAGGTGATTCTATTAGACTCGAAAATTTTGCTGGTAATCTTCTCCAAATGACACACTGAAATCTTCTCCGGAACGTGAGCCTCATTTAGAATCTTCATAAGAGCCTTCCGGTGCTCCTCTGAATGTATCAACAAAGATAACAGAGAAATTTGGGCCGGGGTCTTTCTTAACTGCTCAACCACCGAGTACTCTTGTGACTTCATTTTCTTAAGAAATTCTTCTGCTTCCTCCTCCGACACTGGCTTTTTCAATTGACTTTCTTTCACCGCTTTCATCTTTCTCAACTCCTCTGGAGCAAAACACCTTCCAGATCGTGTGAGTCCATGCGTTTCATTAATTTCACCGGAAATCTCTTTTCCCTTGTAAACTACTGTTACCTTGTTATAGTTCCAAGGCACAGTCTTTGTATTCACCACTGGCATTTGCACTACTGGTTTTATGATCACTGGCTCTGCACTTGCACCCTTCACAGTCACAGTTGTCTTTGCACCTGGCACTACCACTTTCAGACTTCCCATTACTACTGGCTTTGGTTTCTCAACAATCGCTTTCTCCTTCACAACTTCCTTTTCTAGCTTGTCACTCGACTTTATCATCATGACGGCTTGAGATGGTTTTTGATTGCCATCACCCTGCACCAGTTCTATCATATTCGTTTCGTGGTGATTTGGCAATGGATTCTGGGTAATGTTTGGGGTTTCCGGGGCCTGCACTTCAATTCTCCTCTCATCGATAAGATCTTGAATGGCATTCTTTAATTGCCAACACTTCTCAGTATCGTGGCCCAATGTTCCCGAACAGTATTCACATCTGACAGAAGAATCAAGATTTTTCGAGGGTGGGTTTGGATTTTTTGGTGCAATTGGTCTCAACATCCCTAACTCTTTCAACCTGTGGTAAAGACTGGTATATGATTCTCCGAGAGGAGTGAATGTCTTTTTTGCTTTGTTTCTCCAATCAGCGTCCGGCCTGGGTCTATTCTGGTTTCGGTAAGGTTTAGGGGTTGGGTATGTATTTTGGGTGTGGTACACATTGTGTGGAGCTTGAGCTCTCCACACGTGGGGTGGTGGTGGTGGGTAGGCTTGTGCTTGAGGGTGGTGGTAATGTGGGACAGTTGGTGGGTATGGTGGTGGTGGTGGGTTATATGGGCTTGGTGTGTTGTAGGGGTTTGGCGGGTAAGACGGTGGTGGTGGATTATATGGAGTTGCTGGGCTTGGCGTGTGTTGGCGGTAGGGTCTTGGTGGGTTATAATGTGGGTTGCGACTCCAGGACCTGCTTTCAATGGTTGATACTTCTTCTTTCTTCTTCTTTCCCATCACTCCTCCACTTCCACTCTGTATAGCTTGATTGGTGGCTTTGATAGCCGAAAAACTCATAATCTTGTTTGTCTTCAAACCCTCTTCTACAAAACTTCCCATTTTCACAACTTCGTTGAAACTTTTCCCGATTGCTGACACTAGATGGCCGTAGTACGTTGGCTCCAAAGCTTGCAGAAAACAATCCACCATCTCACCTTCTTTCATTGGCGGATCCACTCTAGCGGCCTGTTCCCTCCATCTAAAACCGTATTCTCTAAAGCTCTCTCCTGGCTTTTTCTCCAGCTTGGTAAGGGATAACCTGTCGGGTATGATCTCCAAATTGTACTGAAAGTGACTAGCGAAAGCTTGCGCCAAGTCATCCCAAACGAACCATCTTGTATGGTCCTGTCGGGTATACCATTCCAGGGCCGATCCACTCAAACTTTGGCTGAAGTACGCCATCAACAATTCATCTCTTCCTCCCGCGCCTCTCATCTTGCTACGGTATCCTCTTAGATGAGCTACCGGATCCCCGTGTCCGTTGTACATGTCGAACTTTGGCAACTTAAATCCCGCAGGAAGCTGCACCTCAGGGAACAAACACAGGTCTTTGTAGGCTACACTTACTTGCCCTCCTAGCCCTTGCATATTGCGGAAAGCATTCTCAAGACTCTTCACTTTCCGAGCCATCTCCTCCTGCCCGGCACTTGCTTCTATCATTGGAGCGTGAGACTCGTGTTGTCTGAAAGTAGGCTCCGGAGGGTAGTAATGAGGATCCTGGATATGAAACATTGGTTCACTAGAGGATTTGTGGATAACAGCGGGCGGAGGTGCCACATATACAGGAGCGACTTGTGGTATAGGAGGTGGTGCTTGCTTGGTTGGAGGTGGTGGCATCTGGGAGGTGGAAGCATAGTATGGAGGGTAGTCGGGGTAGGTGGAGGATGAGTTCATCGTTGGTGGCTCTGGGTTAGGATTGGCTGGAGGGACATATGCAGGGTTAGCAGGGTAGGCTGGTAGTGGTTGACCTCTTGACCAAGCCTGGTACATTTCTGCCATCTGCTGTCTTAACTTGTACATTTCTTCTTTCATCCCTGCCACATCCACGATCTCTTCTTCGTGAGCAGGGTCTACAATGGTCTCCTCGATCTCCTGGGATACAGCCTTTGTCATCTTTTTGGATCTGGTGTTGTATGAGTGGGTAGCCAGTATGCCAGTTGCCTAGAAAATCTGGACTCACAAACATCAACACTTGTTAGTTGTTAGCGCATGAATAAGATGTAACGACTTTAAAAACAAACACATTTGCTCGAGTCGTTATGCATCATCCCGGCCGCTGCTCACTTCAATCATCTTTTCTTTTTCCGCTCTTTTGTCTCCTTTCTTTCTTTTCTTCCTTTCTTTTCTTTTCTCTTTTGCTTTTTCTATTTTCTTGCTTTTCCCTCTCTTTTTTTTTTTTCTTTTCTTCTTTTATTGCTTTTCTTTTCTCTCTTTTTCCTTGCCGTTTTCATAATCACGCTCCTATTTATTTGCCTAGCGGATATGAAGAAAATGACATAAAGCAAAAGAATTGGTAACAACACTTTGTTTTCTCATTGATAATTCAAAACCTTGATTACAAAGCGATGTTTAAGAAAAATAAAAGATGATGCATGACCTAAGAGTACATTAATGCACCTAGTGCCCGCGAGGCATCGTTCGGCCTTGCCGCGGGCCTATATGCTAAACCCCTTGAAGCCTATCCAGGTCGGCCATGACTTGTTGTACAAAAAACTTCACTGCAGATACAAAAGTCCTCCGAGTCATATCTTCACAAAGTTGAGTCTTTCGGGTGATATACTGGGCGATGCGAACAATCTTTTCTCTGATGACCCCTTTTTCTTGCAATAGTCGACTTATTTGCTGAGCGCGAGCATCCAAGGTGTGTTGGTTGTCCTTTTGCACTTGTTGTAGCTTCAATTCTAATCTCGCCATAGTCGTGTAGCAGTGCTCTCTTTCTTCTTCAAGATCTTTGATAATCTTGTCACTTTTGACTGTGGCTGAGATCATTTTCTTTCTAAGCTGAGCTATTTCAACATCATGCTTGACTTGTAGCTGCCGGACCAACTTGGCTCTTTCCTCGGCGTCTTTGTCCATTTGCTTTCGAGCCTTGACTAACTCTTTTTCAGCTACGTCCAAATCAAAGCTATAGTCATTCACTTTCCGCCGGAGAATCTCAATTAACTTTTCATCTCGGGCTGAACGAACCGGGGTCTCGGATGCAATTTTCATTTGAGCTATTTGAGCCTTCAACATATCATTTTCTTTTTTCAGCTGTTTCTTTTCCCCTTCATCGGATGCTGCTTGTAAGCCGCTTTCGAAATGAAGATTTCTCAGTTTATCTTCCAACAGACCGATTTTTGCCTTATATTCCTTTTCCTTGGCCGCCCATTTCAGATTTTCCTCGGATTGCTCTATCAGGTCTTGCAAGTGAGGTCTCTTTGAAAGACGTTCGTGTTCAACCCCTCGTCGGTACCATGTGGAGTACCCAGGTGATATCTCCCCCTTTGCTCTATTCGGCACACAAGTATCAATCTTCAAATTTTGGCACTCGTTCCAGATTTGCCGGATTTTTGCTTCCGGAAATTGCCCGTCTGGACCAATCTCCACAGCTTGCACACTGAGATCCCCATCCCTCGGAATAATCTGACACCGACCCAGCTGTCGCAGGGCTCTGTATGGGGCATAGGGTTGTATACTCTTCAAACCCATGATCAAAAACGGCGATCCCTCCGTTGGCATGTATATCACCTCGTCAAGAGGTAACCAGTCATACGTCCAATCAATTTGACCGTCAGTTAGTGATCGAAGATACCCAATCCAACCTTGGACTCCCTCTGGCAACCTTACTTCTTTTGTCCTCGCATTGAACTCTTCCAAACATGTCCGATCGGCCGAACCATAGCTCGAGAATGAAGGGTGGTGACACAGATGCTCAATTAGCCAAATTTGCAAGATCAAGTTACACCCCTCGAAGAAGCTAGCCCCTGCTTTGCATGCAGTCAAAGCACGATAAATATCCGCAACAATCATCGGGGCCAAGGTACAGTTTTCTTGTACTATCGGTGTGGTAGCTACCCCGGCGACTTTTATATTGATATGGCCATCTTTCCTCGGGAATACCACAACTCCGAGAAATGCCACCAAAAATGCGAACCTCCGGTGTTCTTCCCATTTCGCTCGGTTGGTCTTACAGCATAATTTGTTGGTAAGATCATTGAAACCCCCAACGTGTCCAAACCTATTGTAAATGAAGCTTAAAGAACAAAACCCGTCGGCCGGATCTTCATTATGAACATTCCGGGCAATTTTCAAAGAGTCGAGGAAGCGATGTACTGTCACCGTCCTCGGAGATACCGGGTATTTTCCTTTCAGCGGAACCTCGGTCTTCCCAATGTAAAAGGCAATCTCCTCCAAAGTTGGGGTAAGTTCAAAATCTGGGAAATGAAATACGTTGTGTGGCGAATCCCAAAACGTGACCAACGCTCTAACCACATCACCTCGAGGAACTATTTCGAGTAACCCCGTAAGGCCTTTCAAGTATCTTTTGACCCAGTCTTGACCATCGGATCCCATGTCCTGCCACCATAATCTCAGCTCCAAAGGGATTTTATTTAGGGAAAATTGTTCATTCATCATCGTGCTCGTCCTGC
Organism: Nicotiana noctiflora; assembly: GCA_032618575.1. Lineage (NCBI taxonomy): Eukaryota > Viridiplantae > Streptophyta > Magnoliopsida > Solanales > Solanaceae > Nicotiana > Nicotiana noctiflora. The sequence continues at coordinate 59,381 of JASVEL010002112.1, forward strand.
ACATTTATTAAGGTGATTTTATTTAGAAAAGGAAAAATCTTTTTTAATGCAAGTTTTCAATTTTTGAATGAAAGAAAAGGAAAATGATTTTCGAAGTGGCCATTTTTGCAAAAACAACCTTCCGTCGTCCTTTCGGAACATTCGGCCATTTCCAAAAATAGCAATCACCTCGATTATTTAAAAAGAAAATCTTTTTGGTCTTTTTCTAAAAGTGTGGTTGGACCCGTTTAAGGGTTGCCTACGTATCCCACCTAATGGCGAGAATCAAACTTGCGTAGTTCGGTCAGATTATTTGACCAATTATTTCAAAAAATGTTCCACCTATTTTTTTTCAAATTTTCAAATTTTTCATGTACCTATTTTCTATAAAACATTATTTTCCTCTCTCTCTTTTTTTCCTTTTTCAACAATTTTTCCAATCTCGGGATTTTCGCCGGTCCGCATAACGATCAAGGACAATAAAATGCAACACATAGCATGCTCGGTCTTTTCAATACCGGGTCACCTGTCCTAGACGGACCCAACCCCTGTGTTGAGTCCCCTAAGTCAAATATGATGCAAATAATCGTCCTAGACCTACGTTCAAAATCTTATGGTTTCATGGATTGCTAGACCGTGTACCCGAGCGGACAACTCGAATCGAGGAGGGGGCTACGTACCGGTGACCCGCGGAGTCAATCGGCTTTGTAACTTATCCGGCCTCTGTTTTCTTAATTTAAGGTGACTTTAACAGAAAGGGGAGTCTCAACCAGTAAGCACATCCCCGGGGGAGAAGAGAGAGGGTTTTCGGCACAATTTTATATACAGTCCACATAATATCAAAGCGATAAAACACATAGCATGTTGTTCAAATCATATAATGAAGTCAAACAAAAAACGCGAACGGCAGTTCTAAGGAGCTCGAGTTCTTAAACCCTGAAATCGAAATTCGGGGTTGGGTCCCCAGCAGAGTCGCCAGAGCTGTCACACCTCCCTTTTTACTACCCCAACATGCGTAAGGTGTATAAATACACTTGTAGGGTATACCCCGACGCTCAATTACCCGAAACGGATAAAATAACGTAAAGGAAGGAGTTTTTCCAATTTAAGGACAATCGGTTCGGGATTTTATTAGAGATTAATCAGAGTCGCCACTTGGGAATGATAATGGTGTCCCAAGTCACCGGTTAATCCCGAATCGAGGAATTTTGACTCTTAAAAATGTCTGCGAAGCAGAGATCCGAATAAGGAACTCTGTTAACCCGGGAGAAGGTGTTAGGCATTCCCGGATTCCGTGGTTTTAGCACGGTCGCTCCACTGTCGTTCTTGACTTTTGTTTGACTCGGTTATAGATTTTAATAACATAATGTGCTTTTACATTAAATATTATTTTTTAGGAATTTGCGGTATCGCGAAAACACGCCTCAAGTCATACCGCAACCAGTACGCCTATGACCTTTGATGTATTTCGGCTTTACCGAGATTTGGATTTGAGTCGCACCAAGTGCACACTCATTCATAGGAAGATATATTAAAACCGGGCCCTAAAATAATGTCTATCGGCTTTTAAATATTTTGGGAGAAGCTATGGAATTCGCTATTAGCTTTCCCGGATCTATTTGTGTTTATATCATTACTAAATGGGGGCCCCGATTGTTATTCGGGCGAGGCTCATCCCAATTAATTTTAAAGGATTCAATACTTGTATTTAACTACGTTTTCTACACTTGTTCTTTCCTTAATCGTATTAATAGCATTATAATAATCCAGGCCCGTGTGATTTCTTGTTTAATTGGGCCTGGTCTTCAGGTTGTTTTGGGCTTAAGCTTGCTGGCCTTATTACCTTCACATTGTAGTTCAAAGATAGTTTGCATATTGAGCCAAAAAACCGATAAATATAATATGAAATAACGATAAGTGCAAAGAACTATAAAACGCTAATCAACTGGATTTAAGAATTGAAATCAGATTGATTTTATTCATTGAAAAAGTAGAGCTATTGTACAGGAAATTCTATAGTTACAACTAATTAGGAGAACTAAATTAACGGGCTACTTTTATCCACACCTCTGTTGATCTAATTGTTAGCCATATTACCAGATTATTACACTAAGGAAATTTGCACAATGTTTATCACTAGAGTTATGCTAATTTGCTCTTATTGCATTATCCAGTTGTAGATGAATTATTATACTCCCTAATCATTATTCTCTTTTTGACCACTCACATCCAGATTCAGGCCCTTAATAATTAATTAAACTGTACAAGTAGAACTTAGACAACCCAATTATTTAATTGCAATAATCCCGAGCATCTAAGTAATTCAACACACTTATACTACTGATTTACCAAGACTTTAACACTTCATCGTGAATGACTCAATGTTTGATCTAATGTTTCCGATTTTAAAGTTCCTCTACACTTGAATGACTCCTAATGTATGAGTATGATTTATGAATCTACTGTTGGTGAGTGATTACCAATTCTGAAATCATTACTAGTTAACTTATGTTTTAATGTTATTACCTAATTAACTAAGTGAGGTACTAACTCATACTACTACTATACTACCACTACTACTAGTTATTACATAGTTTCTGTTTGGTCTTTGTTCTTCAGCTGCTATACTACTTTAAAGTTACAAATCTACACACTACTATACTAACAATTGAATTAAAACAGAAGTAAAGAAGACATCAGTATTCAGATTCGATCCTTGAACTTCATTTTATCCACACTTCAACATTACATTTGAGCGAGCAGAGTATGTACCTGATTCAGCAAAAGAACCAATGAGTTCTAGGGGATCAAGTAAGCAAGTAACAGCAGTAAATACAAAGGGCAATGCAACAGTGACTGGAGATCCAAGTGAGTCAAACAACCCAAACAGCAACAGGAATATCAGAGAAAAACCCAAGTAGATAATCGAACAAAGCCCAGAAAAACCAGATTAAAACCACAAGCTCTCACACTCGGAATTTCCAGAAATGATCACTACTAAATAGCTATGTTTTCCTAGTGTTTCTTCTCAATAATTAGCCTAAGTATGAATTTCAGATTGCTCAAATGGAACCCAGGTATATTTCTTATACTACTCTCAGAATTCGAACTTCAAATATTAGCTCAGGTTGTTCTCCAGTGGAATCCCCTTTTCAGCCCCTTTTTAAGAGATATTTATAGCTAACCTTTAGGGCTGAATACTTGGGGAGGAAGTATGGGATTAATCCCACTTCCCCCTCCTAAAATTATCCATTCTACACTTTAGTCCATATTTCAGTTACCAGAAACCCTTCCAGCATGTGCTGGAAGGTTCTAAAGATTCTCTTTTATGGCCTTTTACTAGTATGACCTTAGGGGTTTGAGATTTTTACAGATTTCCCATTTTTAGGAGACCATTATACCCCTAAATCTCTACAAAATTGCAGAAATCAGGAGCATGAATGTCCCTATTACCCTCCTAAGTTCTTACTAGTTACTATTTTACCTTTTCAATACCCAATTGTGCCCCTAAGAGCACTGCTGATTTACCAGCTTGCCTAGGGCAGATTTTAGCTAGTTTTGAACCTATTTAACTAATAGCCAGCCCTGGCATTAGTATTTAAGGGCTGGCCAGATTTATTTTAAAAACTATTTCAATTTTAACCACTTTTAAACTAATTCCAGTCAATTAAAACCAATTTATTCTTAATTAAAGCTAATTGCAGGCATAGCCTGTTTTATTGTTATGTTTAAACTATTTAAAATTTAGCCAGTCTCAAGTTGAGACTTAGCTTGGGCTATCAAAGCCATATACTGAACAGCTTAGGCCCAAAACCTTTACAGGTTTGGCCACTTTGCTGTTCAGGGCTCAATATAGAGCCTGGGCCAGTCTGCATTTGCAGACATAGCCCCTTTGCACAACCAGCCACTGTTTAACAGTGAACTGTGTGTTAGGGCTTATAGAATTGGTCAACCTTTTACAAGGTTGACCATTCTTAGGCCAATTATTTAACTAACAGCCTATTATTGTTCATTTTCAGTTTATACCTATTTAAAAACTAACCACTTTCATAGAACCTAATGCTAACAGCTATAACCAATTCACCTAGGGTTCAAACAGTGTTAATCAAACACTTACACTCAACCAGAACCAGTAAAACTAAATCAGTTTCAACATGGATTGCATATTAAGACACATAAGATCAAACAAAATGTAATAATCAACCAAAACTCAGAGAAGGCAATTGATATGGTTGAATTTCAGTTGATTAATTCACATTATCTAATTTTATGAGACAAAGTATGAATTCATGCTAATTAAGACTTAATAACTACCAGTTTCAGT